>JAJONR010000735.1:0-134105 GCA_029582245.1 Solanum etuberosum
ATGGAACCCCTCCATATAAAAAAAAGAGAAAAGAAGCAAAGAAAAAGAATGAAAAAGTTGTGAAATAAAGTGATGAAAATTGCAAAAGAAATGGGGTATCCGGTAATTCATTTGAAGTTGAATAATGGGGTGGATTATGAGCATGTTTGAATTGTTAAAGAAAAGGAGGAAGTGATGATCAGGCCACACTTCATGGAGGTAGCAGCCACTAAGCCTAAATGACCATACCTTGACACTCAGCCCCATTACAAGCCATGAAAAGACCTTTGTGATCTTGAGTGAGCTGAAACAAATGTTGATTGAAAAATAAGGGCAAACCTATGGGTGAAGTCATGCATGTGTTTATCTTTGTGAGTGTGAGAGTTGTATGTGATTCCAGAACTTTAAATTGCTGAGAAATAGTGTGTGAATATGGAATCATCTTTGTTATGAGGGGATTTGAGTACCTTTGTTGAGTTTGAACTTGCATTTGAAGCAAGTATTGTAAACTTGAACATCTTTGGTAATGGTGAGTCATAATTTGAATCTTTGAGTGCACAATTGATCATTGCATTAGTAAACTGAGCCTTGTTGTGTGCATTCATGTTGAGTCTTATGCAGCACTGTTTGAGACATCCTTTTTGAACTGCTGATGTTGAGTTTTACTTGAGGACAAGAAAAAGTTTAAGTTAGGGGTGTTGATGAGTCCGAGATTTAAACTCATTTAGGGCTTTGTTTTGACAGATTTAGTGTCCTCAAATGCCTAATTTATGCTATAAACTGATGTTAATGCCTTGATTTTCAGGTATATGGATTGAGGAGCAAAGCAAAGACACTAACAGACAAAAAGGAAAAAAACAAGCTGAAGAAATTAAGAAGGGCGAGCCTGAAGATCGCCAAGAGCACTCGGCGTGTCGCCGAGTGGCTAATCTCACCGCCTAAAGTTCCAATGTGCCAAGCCTTGAATGAAGAGACCAAGTCGGCGACGAAAAGGAGCAGTCGGTGAATCGCCGAGTCATTTCGCGAAGCAAAGATAGATCGCCCAAAGTTACAGACCTCGAGAATGCTGAATGCTAAGGTGAAAAGGCGATGGAAGAGGTCAAAGGGTAGCTCACCGAGTGGTTCGGCGAGCCCGACTTACTTCGTTGAGTGGCCCTTCGTGGCTTATTTTCGGCGACTATAAATTACATGTTTAACATTAATTTAGTATCGAATTTTTAATCAATCTTAGTGTAGAACAGTTTTCTCTGAAGTTTCTAAGTAGACTTGAAGGTTTTGAGACTCAATTTGGATATTTTACAAGTAGGTTTCGAAATTTCTTCGAATTGAAGCATTGTAAAGATTGAATTCCTCTTACCCATTTGATGGCTAATCAATTTGGTAACAATTTTTATCTTTTTATGATGTTCGGCTAAAACCCCAACTCTTGGGGTGTGATTATGGGCTGAATTAGTGTGTGGGTATTGCTAATTGTTAGTTTAAATGCTATTTAAAAGTGGGTTTAATCATTAACTGTGGTTTAATTTATAAATTATAGTTGCAAATGCAGTTCTATTTTAGAGTTCTTGGCTTGCTCGAGAGAGAGGTTTTAGAACTAACGTTTTTGATTAATGGTTTGTGGGTATTGGGTTTATTTGGGTTCAGATCGAGAGAGTGAATCCTAAACCCAATTCCACACATTTAGCTCGAGAGAGTGAACGGATTAAGGGGTGGGCTGCTCTTATTTTGCATGTTTGTTGATGTTTGAGAGAAATCACTTGATTCGATGTAAATTGTTTGAGAGAAAATTTACCTCCCTTACAGCCTAGCGTACTCACTAATATCTAGCTATTTACTAATAGTTGCAATTACTCATATGTCTATATTGCCTATAATCGATCATATCCCAAGAATTCGTCTCATTATTGTTAATTCTTATTGTTTGTGACTGCTATTTGTAGTTGATAATTGCAAATCAAAACCCCCATCTGACATTTGATGTCACCCCTTTGATTTGTAATGTGTCCTTTTCAGATAATACCTATTCCTATAGCTAGTTAGATCACATTTGTGCTTCATAGTCAAATTTTAACACGTACCGCTCCCTGTGAAATTCGACCCCAACTCAATTGTTGGGTTTTATACTGCTTAACGATGGTTTGCACCTAGAATTGGATGAGGTGTGCTTGAAACGTTATTAATCAACCACCTTGCTTATGAGAATTCATAGAAGGGCTACCATGCGTAATTATGGTTGTCCAACAATCTTAATATTCATCTAGTCGTCGAAGTAATGCATTGATTGTGTGTGGTTGAATGTGGGAATCATTGGGTCCAATTCTACTATTCTTAAGAGGTAAGCTACAATTACTAAATCTGGAATTTTGATAGTGTTGTTGGAGGGTTTGTATGCTTGGACATATCCCTCGATGAGTATCTGATGTCTAAAGATCATTTTTTTATAACTTAAGATCATGGAAATTTATCTTGTGAGAAGGAGATGTTGATAAGAACTATGATTGTTTGAGTATCATGAGTGTGTGTTAGTTGGTTCAGGTCCACCTCTAATTGTAGCGAGTATTGATTTATAATTTTGTCATGCGTATGTGAGAAAAGATTAGTCTTGATGATTGTGTCAAGGTCCTTGATAACATGTGGCAGACGTGTGTACGATCAACTTTGGTGGTTATTGAGAATAGTTTTTGATGTTAGTTAAGCTTACGTACAATAATATTTATCACTCGAGTATAGAGATGACTTCATTGATGCACTGTATGGGAGGGGATGTAGGTCTCTCAGTGGTTGGTTTGATGCATTTGAGGCGGGACCTTTTGATGAGAATCATTAGGGAATGTGAAATTTATTCGTGAGATGTTCTAGCAGCTCAAAACAGGCATAAAGAGTATGCAGATCGAAAGGTCAGATATTTGGAAGTTATGAGGAGGAGCCTATAGTCATTCTAGATATGGAAGTTTGCAAGTTAAGGTCAAAGGATATTGCATCTGTCAAAATTCAATGGAAGCATCGTATGGTTGAGGAAGCTACTTGGAAACCGAGAAGGACATGCGAGACAAGTATCCCAGTTATTCAGCGATTCAGATACTACCCAACCCTTACTTTAAGCCAGTCTTTCCTAGTTGATCACTCGGGGACGAGTGATGGGTAAATTGGTATCTATTGTAACGACCTGAATCAGTCATTAGGAAAAAACCAATGTGAAAAGACTTGGGGTCGGAAAACTTTTTGGTAGTAACTTGGAATTTCTTAACCTAGTCCAGATTTGGATGAAATCGGAGTCAGTGAGGTCTAGGAAAATATGGTAACGAATGAAGGATCTAATTATGAATTTTATCACATGAGTAGATAGCTAAGACGTTAAGAAACCCGTACGACTTTACGGAATCTAATTCGGGCGAGTAGAACTCCCAAAACTGATCTTAGCATGAACGGGTAATTTTTTAGTGTCATGGGTTGAAGGTGTGTTGTGAAATAGGGATTTGAAACTCTTTAATAATCTCTCTGTTTCCGTGCAAGCCACCAAGGCGGGATTATTCTCGCCACGGTGGGGCCACTGTAGCGGGATGAGGTCTGCCACAGCGGTACAGACGCGACTTAAGTAGGAAATAAACCCTAAAAATGTTATTATTCTGCAACATTCAATCTTGAGAGCTAAGGAACGGCCAAGGGATATTTCTTGAAGGTTTCCCACCACTTCTAGCACCAAAGGTAAGGTTTTTACTCCCCGAATCCATTTTTCGATCCGTAAAACTTAGTTTCTTGGATAATTATCGATGGGGTAGGGTGTTGATCTGGGATTTACAGTGGAAGAAGCCCTAAACTAGGTATGGGGATCAAGGGTTAGGCCTAGGGTTGATATTATTGATTATAATTCGGGTAATTAGATCTTGTTTATTGATCATCGCGTTATATTGATTGTTTGTAGACCAAGAACAAGTGGAAAGAATCTGGAAAGGGAAGAATCAAGTTTCTTAGGGGATTCAAGCTTTGTTCGAGGTAGGTGATGGTTTGATTTCATATTTGTGTGATGTATGTTAGTATTTGCTTCATTGTAATGCATGTATGTATGCGAATGTTGCACTATTGATCACACCTAATGTAAATGAGTATGAATGAATGATTGTAAGCCATGAATCAACACTTGATTGTATGATTATGAGAATGTACATTGTGATTGTGATTGTGGCATGTTGAATGGATCGGGTGTCACGTTCCGACACACTAACTGAGATCGGATGTTACGTACCGACATATATATTGGAACGGGTGTCACGATCCGACACACTAACTTAGATCGGGTGTCACGATCCGGCACACTAACAGTTTGGGTATGGGTTCCATGAGAGGACCATTGAATTGGGTTCCATCAGAGGACCATTGACTTGACATATATACTTGTATAGAGAATGTGGAATTGTACATTGCTCCTGAAATGATAACTAATATTGTATATGTTCGGTATATGCGTGTTTACTATGTTGTGACTGCTTATATATATGTTTCACTTACTGAAATAGCCGTGAGATCCTACCAGTACACTATGGTTGTGTACTTATATTGCACTTGCTCTTTCCTTGTTGAGTACAAGGCATCTTCAGGCGGCTACTGACAGACCTCAGCTAGGTGACTATTGAGCGTGACCGGATTCAAGGGTGAGCCAGTTCTTTCAGGCTGCCTAGATCTCTCTTGTTTAAGTCCACTCTTTTCGGACTCAGACTATTTGTTTAGGGTGTTTTGTTTAGTTTTTGGGGCTTCGCCCCCTTTTATTAGACTTGTTAGTTAATCAGAGTTTTTGTACAATGATTTTCAGATTTTAGGGGTTGTTCTTCCGCATTAGTTTGGTAAGTTTTATTTAAACCTTTGGAGTTTATGGAAACTCTATATAAATTCCTCATTTAAACATGTTTAGGTAGCTTTAAATGTTAAGTTTTTGGGTTAGTTGATTAGTATTAATGGTTCTCCCACCAGAGGATTAGTGTAGGTGTCAATCACGACGGTCTGGGTCGTGACATTAGATACCAATTTGTATCACCTAGATACCAATTGGAATCAAGTAATAGCACGAAAGAAAGAAAGAAATGAGTTTTCCAAAAGTCCTATAGCCTCTCGAAAAAAATTAAAGGCGTCCCCGTACCGTTCCGCAAGACTCTACTAGACTTGTCCTTGTGTGATGAGATCACCGAACCTAAAGCTCTGATACCAAGTTTATCACGACCCAAAATGAGTCATGAGTGGCACCCACACTTAACCTCCTAGGTGGGCGAACCAAAAAATTCAACCCAACTTATATTTATTGTTCAACTTACGAAATACTAACCATAATGCGGAAGCTCAAATCTTATTAATGTAAGAAATACAAATTCACTAAAATCTATTAAATATCATTTCCCAAAAACTTGAAAGTCATCACATCAAGAACATCTAATTTTCAAATACTAAGTCTAAGAGTATCATGACACCAAAATAGATGAACAAATTAGTTATGTCCGAAAACTAAGGACATTATGCCATAATCAAGAATATCGAACACGAGCTAAAATGAATAACTCATCCTGGAACCTGATGTGCTGGAGACTGGCTAGAGCTGAGGGCGACTCGAAGTCGATGGTACACTTGTTGCACTCCACAAAAGAAAACGAAGAAAACACAACAATACATGTTCCCATGTACTGAGTAGATATAATCGGCCAACTCAAAATAGAAACTAATATGCAATGAGTAATAGTATAAAATCAACTATGGAACTTAGCAGGCGGCAAACAACAACCAACATGAACAAGTGACAACAACACCAAAGTAAGTACGAAATCAGTCAACAATTTCGACAACACACACGAGGGCTCATGCCTCCACACCAAGATCTTTTGGGAATTGAGTTCTTTGAGATTGAGTACATTAATTAATTTAATATGTTTTCCTTTAACATTACCGTGCCGGAACGTGACACCCGATCCAATAATATCGTGCCGGCTCGTGGCACCCGATCCAATATATCGTGTCGGAACGTGACACCCGATCCAAAATATCGTTCAATTATCATTCCTTATCACCGCTTTTCACTTCATTAACAATATTTCATCAAGCCTTCTTTATTCAAGGCATCACTTTGATAGAGAAAGTTCAAGATTATGGATTCACGGTCTTGACATTTCAGACCAATCACATCAACATACGAATTATCCAAACCACAACAACCAAGTACATCGAAAAATTCACAATATCACTCAATGCATATCCATCACTAATAAGAGTCTATCTATCAAATAGAATAAACCATAACCTACCTCCACCGAGGAATCGAAGTCGAGCAGACTAATTTTTCAAAGCTTTTCCTTTCCTCAATGCCTCCAAACATTTCCAAGCTATCAAGTATGCATAATTTGTAAGTTAACGAGTCTATAGGCACCCATGTTTCTATATGTCTAGCCTAGACCCAAAAATTCACCAAAAATTATAATAAATTTCCTAAAGTTCAAGCCTAAGGGTAAATCTAAATTCTTCCAATTAGCATAACTTTAATGGAATTTAAATAATACGATACACATAATATTTAATTACCTATCTCAACATATGAAAATATAATTTATAATGAGATAACAAAATTATAATGTTTAAAAGTTAAAGCCACTGGTTACGAAACCAGTGGCAGCGAAACCTCAACCATATACACCTAAACACCTAAACCTCAACCATATACACCTAAACCTCAACCTCAATCATTTGGTAATCATTACCAATGATTGCAGGCAGAATGTTGCAGCAGCAACATATAGCCACAACGTATAAAACACCTTGCCAATATCAACCCATACATGAATTAAACTTATTAAGATTTTAGCTGATGAAGGATGATTGTGATGTTTTCCTCTGCCTCTATCGTAAGGCTTCTGCTTAGTTCTCGACTTTTCTTTTTTTTTTCTTCACTTCTACAGATTACTTACTTTCCTAACTATTAAAAGACTAATTATTAAAGTGGTAAAGTGACCCCTTACTAATTTTAATGTTATTTTCTTTAACCACCAACTAAATTAACTATTAAAACTACCCCACTAAATTCATAATTGTAGTTACGAATAGTCCAAAATACTCATTTAGAATCTATCGGAAAGTATTTTATGAAATAAAAAGCTCTAGTACTCAAAACGACCAAATGTGTCGTTACAGAAACTATAAACATTATATGCAATACTTTTGTTTTCAAAAAAAAAAAAGAGACAAAGATCCTATTTTTTTTATTTTTTTTTATAAATTTCACTATATTTTAATTTATTATTATTATTTTAAAAAGTGTCAATTATTACTCTCTCCATTCATTTCTATTATTTATTGTAAAAACTTAAATGTCTCAAAATTTATTATTCTACTTATTCCTATTCTTTATTGTAAATTTAAAAGCCTAAATATTTAACTCCAACTTTTCATTCTCCATGAAGAATGAAAAAATTATATGTATCTATATATTATATAAAGCTAAAATATTAAAAAAATGATTTGACACGTCTCTTTGGCCAATGATCCTATTTATCTTTTTTTTTATTGTTGTAATTTTCACTATATTTCTATTTATTATTACTATTAAAAATGTGTCAATCACTATTTCCTTCATTAATTTCTATTATTCATTATAAGAATTTAAATACCTCAAACATTACTACTCCACTTATTCCTATTATTTATTGTAAATTTAAAGGCAAAAATATTTATCAATCAAAGCTTTCATTTTCTCTTTAACGAATGAAAATTTATTAAAGTAGAGCAGTCTAATGAAATATCATTTCCAATAGCTTGAAAAAAATTAAACCATCCATTTAACTCTCCATTATGAGATTTCTCTTTTTATCTTATTTTCTATAATCTAAAAAATATTCATATAATTAGTCAATTAAAGAATTAGATAATTTCTCACTAAATAAATTTAAAAAATGGAAAGGCATAACTCTCCGAAAAAAAGTTCTAACATCCATTTATATTTATTACGTTTCACGATGAACCCATGATTAAAGTTGACGATAAAAAAATATTGCACTAGCCAAAAAAGATAATTTTTTTAAGTTTTTTCCCTATTTTCTTATTTATTTAATTATTTTATAAGAATAAAAGTCACAATTATTATTATTTATTGTCCAAAATTTTCATATTCTTTATTGAAAATCAAAACTCATCCACATATTGATATATGAAATCATTGATATTCGCTTTTAGTTTTTCATCTTTCTGTAGTGTTTGGATTACATAATCTATTCAGTTTCCATACAAAATTGATATTTAAACTCTCTCATGTATTTATTGTTTCTAATTTTTAATGTAATCTTTTTTACAAAATATTAATTTCTATGCCTTTCATATGAAAGTTTTGTGTAGATATATAAAAAAAAAGTTTAGGCTATTAATTTTATCAATTACACTAATTGATATGCTCATATTTCAAAGTAATAACTGTGGAAAAATTAAATTATAAGTAAGAGAAATTACATGAACTCTAAATTTATATAGTTAAATAAATTTATAAACATAAATAGTATTATATAAAGAAAATTATTTGTAACGACCTGTTCCCATCGTTATGAAAAAACCAATGGGGAAAGAATTGGACCAGGAAAACTTTTGGATAGTAACTTGAGAATTCCTAGCCTAGTCCAAATTTGGACGAAATCTGAGTCATGTGAGGTCTAGGGAAATCTGATAATGAATGAGATATTTAATAATAAATTTGATGAGATGAGTGGATAGCCAAGACGTTAAGGAACTCGTACGACTTTACGGAATCGAATTCGGGCGAGTAGAACTCCAGAAAATGATCTTAGTGTGAACGGGTTGTTTATGAACGTCAAGGGTTGAAGGTGTGTTGTGAAATGGGGACTTGGAACTCAAATTCTGAGGTTCTGTCTCCATGTAAGCCTCCAGGGCGGGGCCGTTGTGGTGGGATAGGGTCCGCTTTAGCGGACCAGTCGCGACTTAAGTCGGGAAAAAACCCCAATTTCATTATTTTTCTGCAATCTTCATTCTTAAGAGTTAGGAGAAGACCCAGGATGAATTCTTGACAGTTTTCCACAATTTTTGGTGCTAAAGGTAAGTATTTTACTCCCCTAATTTATTTTTCGATCCGTAGAACTTAGACTCATGGGTAATTATTGTTGGGAGAGGGTTTTGGCCTGAAGTTGATGGTAGGAAGAATCCCTAGATGTACCTTAGGATTATGGATTTGGTCTTGGGTTATTGGGTTTGTTATAATCCGAATAATTAGACCTTAATTTATTGATCCTTGCATTATATTAATTGTTTGTAGACCTAGAACAAGCGAAAAGAATCTAGAAAGGGAAGATTCAAGTTTCTTAGGGAGATTCAAGCTTGGTTTCGAAGTAGGTTATGGTTTGATTTCCTGTTTGTGTGATGTATGTCGATTGATTGCTATATTGTATGCATGCGTGTTTGCGAATAGGAAAATGTGTAAACGAACCTAATTAAATGATTATGTGTAAACAATGCATGCCATGACCGTGTACTTGACTGTATGATTTGAGATTTGTTCATTATGGATGTGATTGTGATTGTGGTTGTGCTGATTGGATTGGGTGTCACGTTCCGACACATACATTGGATCGGGTGTCACGTTCTGACACATATATTGGATCGGGTGTCACGTTCCGACACATGCATTGGATTGGGTGTCACGTTCCGACACACTAACAGTTTGGGTGTGGGTTCCTTGAGAGAACTACTGGTGATTGTTATGCTTATGTCTACCTGTCATTGATAATGGAAGACTGTATGTTGCTCAGAATTGATAACTGAATTGTATTCCGTATATGTGTGCTTACTATATTGTGATTGTTCGTTGTATATTATGCTTATGGGAGTAGCCGCGTGATCCTACCAGTACACTGTGGTTGTGTACTGATACTGCACTTTCTCTTTCTTTGTTGAGTACAGGGCATCTTCAGGCGGCTACTGACAGACCTCATTTAGGAGATCACTAATCGACACCGAATTCAAGGGTGAGACAGTTCTTCTAGGCTGCCATGAGTTCTCATTTGTTTAGTCCATTTTCTTCGGACTTAGACTAGTACTTTAGACATTCGCTTGTTTAGTTTTGGGGTTGTACCCCTTGTTCTTAGACTTGTCATTAGTAGAGTTTTGGTTCATTGACTTTCAGATTCTAGGCGTTGTTTTCCGCAATTGTTTTGGTAATGGTTTTTTCAAACTTTCGGGGTTTATGGGGACTCTAGTTTATTTCTGCATTTAAATCTGCTTCTGTATCTTTAAATGTGTAGTATTTTGGTTAAGGTTGCTTAGTCGGGCTTTAGTAATGGTTCTCCCAGCGGAGGGTTAGTGTGGGTTCCAATCACGACGGTCTGGGTCGTAACAAAGTTGGTATCAGAGCCCTAGGTTCGTTGATCTCGGTATACCAAAACGAGTCTAGTAGAGTCTTGCGGAATGGTACAGAGACGTCTGTACTTTTCTTCGAGAGGCTATAGAACTTTAGAAAATCTCTTTGTTTTCTCTTGTCTCCTTTCGTGCTATAACTTGATTCCAATCGGTATCTGGTGATCCAAATTGGTATCTAATCTCCTTCACTCTTTTGTCCGCAGATGGTTAACACTAGATTCAACGGTGTCAGGCCCACAGCTCCCGTCAATGAGCCAGCTGAGGAGTCCTCAGCCAGAGGTCGTGGTCGAGGCAGGGGTAGAGGAAGAACAAGAGGCAGGGGCAGGGGCAGAGGAAGAGTGGAACCCGCTATTGATGGATCCCCATCTAAGAATGTTCCAAGAGTAGAGGCCCCTCCTGCACCACAAGAAGAGGTAGAAGAGAATGTGGAGATTGAGGACGAGGGGGATGTTGGACAGGAAGAGGATGCACCGGCTAGGAATACCGGCTTTCCTCCCTTAGACCCAGTGTTAGCTCAGTAGATCATGTCTTTTCTGAAAGGATTGGTTGGTCCTGGAATCCTTCCAGCAGTGCCAACTACTCAACCTCCAATCAACCTCCCCATTACTGTTACTAGTCCCAGGGGAGATGGAGCATTAGGCACTGATGCCTTTTTTCGTCCTTTGTTGGGTCTCGTTATGATTGGTAATGAGCATGAGATGTTGACTAAGTTTCTGAAGTTGAAGTCGCATGTGTTCCATGGTTTTGAGAGTGAGAACACCTATGAATTCATCTTGGATTACTATGAGAGGCTGCACAAGTTAGGTATTGTACACCAGCATGGGGTAGAGTTCGTGACCTTCCAGCTTCAGGGTGAGGCTAAGCAGTGGTGGAGGGCCTACGTGGAATGCAGATCTTCAGTTTTACCCCCACTCACTTGGACCCAGTTTCATGCTCTATTTCTGGAAAAGTATGTGCCCCGGACGTTGAGAGATCGCAAGAAAGATGAGTTCATGGCTTTGGAGCAGGGTGGTATGTTTGTAGCTGCTTATGAGGCTAAGTTTCATGCTTTGTCTAGATATGCTACACAATTGGTGAATACTGAGGAGGAGAGGATTCATCTATTCATCAAGGGACTAAACTCTGAGTTATAGGTATTGTCTGTTCACATGACTTCTCTGGGAAAAAGTTTTAATGAGGTGCCTACTTCGTGAAGAAAGTGGAAGGAGTTAGACGTGATGGGCAGGCTAAGGCTCTGGCTAATAAAGTTAAGAGCATAAGTAACTTTCAAGGTTCCTACTTCAGAGGTTCAGGTAGGCCGACACTTGCAGCCCGGCCAATTCAGTCCGCCATGCCCGCTTCTACAGGTAGTTTTTCAGGAACTCCACATCAGAATTTTATTCAGGATAGCCAGGGAGCCGCACCTTCGGCGGGCAGTAGGCCGTCTTGATCGCACTTGTTTTAATTGTGGAGAACCTGGGCATATGAGGAGATATTGTCCCCACCCACGCATATTTGACCCTGCGCAGCAGCAGACTAGAGCAGTGGTACCCGCGGGCAACGGTAATAATGGTAGAGGACGTCCACAAGGTGGGCGAGAAGGGAATCAGCGAGGCCGTGGAGGCCGAGAAATGGTAATGTAGGTAGATGAGCAGTGCAACCAGGCAAGGAGGTAGCCCATCAAGATGACAGGGCTCAGTGTTATGGCTTTCCGGGCAAGAGCGAGGCAGAGTCTTCTGACGCAGTGATCACAGGTACTATTCTTGTATGTGACCGGATGGCTACTATTTAATTTGATCCGGTTTCTACTTATTCATATGTGTCAGTTCAGTTATCCTTGGGATTTGATATGATTTGTGATGTACTTGATGCCCCCATCAATGTTTCTACCCCAATTGGAGGGTCTGTCATAGTTACCCAACTTCGATATAATCTTAGGCATGATTTGGTTGTCCCCCTATTATGTCGTGCTTAATTGTAATACTAAGTCTGTGACTCTAGAGATCTCGGGTAGGGAAAAGTTAGATTGGGAAGGGGTGTACAAGCCTAAGCCAGCTAAAGTCATATCCTTCATTCAGGTAAGGAAACTGGTGGGGTAGGGTTGTTTGGCATATTTGGCCCATATTCGGGATGTTGAGGTCGAGTCTCCCTCTATTGAGTCTATTTCTGTGGTGTTAGAATTTAGAAAAGTGTTTCCAACCGATTTTCCTGGTATGCCTCCGGATAGAGATATAGATTTCTGTATTGACTTGGAACGTGGTACTCGCCCCATCTCCATTCTTCATTATCGCATGGCTCCGGTGGATTTGAGGGAGCTTATAGCTTAAATTCAGGAACTTCTTGATAAAGGTTTCATCCATCGTAGTACGCCCATGTGGGGTGCTCCTGTCTTGTTTGTTAAGAAAAAAAATGGTAGTATGAGGATGTGCATAATAGGGTCACCATTCAGAACAAGTATCCACTGCCTCGGATAGATGATATTTTTGATCAGTTGCAGGGGCATCAGTTTTTCTAAGATTGATCTAAGGTCTAGTTATCATCAGTTAAACATTAGGCCTTAGGATATACCAAAAATGGCATTCAGGACCCGCTATGGGCACTACGAGTTTCTAGTGATGTCGTTTGGGTTGACTAATGCGCCTGCAGCTTTCATGATTTTGATGAATGGGGTGTTCAAACCATTTCTGGATTCGTTTGTTATTGTTTTTATTAATGACATTTTAGTTTATTCGAAGAGTGAGGAAGAACATGCTGACCATCTTCATATAGTTTTGGGTGTCCTTGGGAGACAAAAGTTATATGCTAATTTTTTCAAGTGTGAGTTTTGGTTGACTTCAGTTGCCTTTTTGGGGCATGTGGTTTCAAGGGAAGGGGTAATGGTAGATCCCCAAACGATTGAAGCGGTTATCAACTGGATCCGGCCTAGTTCTGTGACTGAAATTAGGATTTTTTTGGGGCTCGCTAGTTACTATCGTCGATTTGTGAAGAACTTTTCTTCCATTTCCATACATCTGACAAGGTTGACCAAAAAGGAGGTACCTTTCGAGTGGACTGACAAGTGTGAAGAGAACTTTCAAAAGCTCAAGACTCTTCTGACCACAACACCTATTTTGGCACTATCGGTGGAAGGTAATAATTTTATTATTTATTGTGATGCTTCACATTTGGGTTTGGGTGATGTGTTGATGCAGGATAAGAGTGTCATAGCTTATGCATCGCGGCAGTTGAAAGTGCATGAGCGGAATTACCCGACACATAATTTGTAGTTGGCAGCGGTGGTGTTTTCTCTCAAGATCTGGCGACACTACCTTTATGGTGTCAAGTGTGAGGTGTTTACTGACCACCGTAGCCTACAACACGTATTCACTCAAAAGGATGCATCGCGGCAGTTGAAAGTGCATGAGCGGAATTACCCGACACATGATTTGTAGTTGGCAGCGGTGGTGTTTGCTCTCAAGATCTGGCGACACTACCTTTATGGTGTCAAGTGTGAGGTGTTTACTGACCACCGTAGCCTACAACACGTATTCACTCAAAAGGACCTAAATTTGAGACAACGAATGTGGATATAGTTACTCAAGGATTATGATGTCACCATCCAGTATCATTCGGGTAAGGCTAACGTGGTGGCAGACGCATTAAGTCGGAAGACGGTGAGTATGGGTAGTCTAGCTTGCTTGGGCGTATCCAAGCGACCTTTGGCCAAGTAGATTCAAACCTTGGAGTCTAAGTTCATGCAGTTGGGAATTTCACAGAAAGGTGGGGTGTTAGCTAGCTTTGAGGTTAGACCCACGTTCATTGAGGAGATCAAGGCCAAACAGTTTGAGGATGAGAATTTGAATGAGCTTAGAAAGAAGACAGTGTCTGGTAAGGCACAAGATATGGTTCTTGATGCGGAAGGTGTGCTTAGTTTTAAGGGGAGAATTTGTGTTCCCCGTGTGGATGACTTGATTCAGAAAATGTTGACAGAATCCCATGGACCTCGGTATTCCATTCATCCGGGTGTGACCAAGATGTACCGAGACTTGAAAAGACTTTATTGGTGGCCTGGAATGAAGAAAGACATAGCGGAGTTTGTGGCTAAGTGCCAAAATTGCCAAAAAGTAAAATATGAGCATCAAAGGCCTGCAGGTTTGCTTTAGAGAACACCAATTCCAGAATGGAAGTGGGAAAGGATAGCTATGGATTTTGTGGTTGGTCTCCCCAAGACTTTGGGGAAGTTTGATTCTATTTGGGTAGTGGTTGACAGATTGACTAAGTCAGCCCATTTTATTCAAGTCAGAATAGACTATAATGCTCAACAGTTGGCTAAAGTTTATGTGAGAGAGATAGTGAGGTTGCATGGGGTGCCCCTTTCTATCATCTCAGACCGTGGTACGCAGTTCACATATAAGTTTTGGAGGAAATTGCATGAGGAGTTGGGCACTTAACTCACTTTTAGCACAGCTTTCCATCCACAGACGGACGGGCAGTCAGAGAGAATGATCCAAATGTTAGAGGACATTTTGAGAGCATGTATGATTGACTTTGGAGGACATTGGGATAAGTTCCTACCGTTGTGTGAGTTCTCTTATAATAACAGTTACCACTCCAGCATTTATATTGCACCGTTAGAGGCACTTTATGGGAGGGGATGTAGATCACCCATAAGGTGGTTGAGGCTGGAGATGTGAAACCTTTGGGGGTAGATTTGGTGAAGGATGCTCAGGATAAGGTGAGAATGATCCAAGCTAAGCTTCTAGCAGCCCAGAGTCGACAGAAACCCAGAGTCGACAGAAAAAGCATGCGGACCGTAAGGTAAGGGATATGACATTTCAGGCTGGTGAACAGGTTCTTCTAAAGGTATCACCCATAAAGGGGGGGTGATGAGATTCGGTATGAAGGGCAAACTTAGTCCTCGATACATTGGTCCATTTGAGGTTCTTGACTATGTAGGGCCAGTGGCCTATAGGTTGGCTTTACCTCCTAGCTTATCGGGATTTCATCCGGTATTTCATGTGTCCATGTTGAAGAAGTATCATGGGGACAGGGATTACATCATAAAGTGGGACTCAGTGTTGTTAGACAAACACCTTCAGTATGAGGAGGAACCGATTGCAATTCTTGATCGTGATGTCCGGAAGCTGAGTACCAAAGAGATAAAGTCTGTAAAGGTTCAATGGAAGCATCATCCGGTGGAGAAAGCTACTTGGGAAGCCGAGAGGGACATGCGAGACAAGTATCCCCAGTTGTTCAACGATTCAGGTACTACTCTACCCTTACTGTAACCAGTCTTTCCTAGTTGATCACTCGGGGACGAGTGATGGGTAAATTGGTATCTATTGTAACGACCTGATTCCGTCGTTAGGGAAAAGCCAATGGGGAAAGAATTGGGCCAGAAAACTTTTGAGTAGTAACTTGGAAATTCCTAGCCTAGTCCAGATTTGGACGAAATCGGAGTCATGTGAGGTATAGGGAAATATGGTAATGAATAAGACGTATAATAATGAATTTTATTACATGAGTGGATAGCCAAGACGTTAAGGAGCATGTACGACTTTACTAAATTGAATTCGGGCGAGTAGAACTCTCGAAACTGATCTTAGTTTGAACGGGTAGTTTTGAATGTCATGGCTTGAAGGTGTGTTGTGAAATGGAGGTTTGAAACTCTAATTCTGACGTTCTGTCTCCGCGCAAGCCGCCGGGGCGGGATTCATCCCAGGACGGGGGCGTTGTGGCGGGATGGAGTCCGCCATAGCAGCCCAGTTGAGACTTAAGTCGGGATTAAACCCCAAAAATGTTATTTTTCTGCAAGTTTCGTTCTTGAGAGCTAAGAGACAACCCAGGGATATTTCTTGAAGGTTTTCCACCTCTTCTAGCACTAAAGTTAAGGATTTTACTCCCCTAATCCATTTTTCGATCCGTAGAACTTAGATTCTAGGGTAATTATTATTGGGGAAAGGTTTTGATCTGAAGCTAATTGTGGAAAAATCCCTAAATTGGGTATTGGGATCTTGGGTTTGGCCTAGGGTTGATAATGTTGATTGTAATCCGGGTAATTAGGCCTCATTTATTGATCCTTGTATTAAATTGTTGTTTATAGACCATGAACTAGCGGAAAGAATCCGAAAAGAAAAGATTCAAGTGCCTTAGGGGGGGTTCAAGCTTGGTTTCGAGGTAGGTGATGGTTTGATTTCTTGTTTGTGTGATGTATGTCGATTGATTGCTATATTGTATGCATGCGTCTATGCGAATCCGATAGAATAAGGAAACGAACCTAATGAAATGATTGTGAACAATGCATGCCATGAACTTGTGTACTTGACTATATGACTTGAGTATTGTACATTATGGATGTGATTGTGATTGTGGTTGTGCTGATTGGATCGGGTGTCACGTACCGACACATACCTTGGATCAGGTGTGACATTCCGACACATAGTTTGGATCGGGTGTCACGTTCCGACACACTAATTGGGATCGGATGTCACGTTCCGGCACACTAACAGTTTGGGTATGGGTTCCATGAGAGGACCATTGTGTTGTTATATCTATTGCTATTGAGAATGTGGAATTGTACATTGCTTCTGAAATGATAACTGAATTGTATTCCGTTTATGTGTGCTTATCATATTTTGATTGTCTTCGTATATTGTGCTTATGGGAGTAGCCACGTGATCCTACCAGTACAATGTAGTTGTGTACTGATACTGCACTTGCTCTTTCTTTGTTGAGTACAGGACATCTTCAGACGGCTACTGACAGACCTCATTTAGGAGATCGCTGATCGAGACCGAATTCAAGGGTGAGCTAGTTCTTCCAGGCTGCCATGAGTTCTCATTTGTTTAGTCCATTTTCTTCGGACTTAGACTAGTACTTTAGACATTCGCTTTTTTAGTTTTGGGGTTGTACCCCTTGTTCTTAGACTTGTCGTTAGTAGAGTTTTGGTACATTGACTTTCAAGTTCTAGGCGTTGTTTTTCGCAACTGTTTTGGTAATGGTTTTGTCAAACTTTTGGAGTTTATGGGGACTCCAGTTTATTTCTGTATTTAAACCTACTTCTGTTTCTTTAAATGTGTAGTATTTTGGTGAAGGCTGCTTAGTCGGACTGTAGTAATGGTTCTCCCACCGGAGGGTTAGTGAGAGTGCCAATCACGACGGTCTGAATCGTGACATTATTAGTAAAATAACATAAATAATTTAAAACACTCAAAAATGAGATAGCAACGTATATAACATTGCGCATAAAGAAATATGTCTTTGTATTGTTCCAAGGAAAAAATATAACTCTCTTCTTATTTTTCTTGAAACTAATTTAATTCTATTATTTTTTCTTTTATTGTTATTTTATGTTTAATTTTTTCATATATATATATATACTAGTATTGCAATTTTATTTTATTTTTATATTAATTAATATAGAAAAATATGACCGCGTGAAGCGCAGTTTGATTAACTAGTAGAAAAAATAAAATAAATATATAAATGGTAAAATTATGAAAATTACATAAATGCCCTTAGCTAGAAGTAGGCAATCGACAATGAGGTCCTTGCTCGTAGCCTTCTCTATATAGTAGTAAATATTAATTCTCTCTATCTAACAATATTATGTATATTTCATTCTAAAAATTGCTCTATCCATTTCAATTTATTTAATATACATTTTTTTAGTTCGATTAAAGATGACTCTTTTCCTATTTTTTAATTTTTTAATTTTAACTTTTCACATAGTAAATTTAAGACCATAATATTAAAAGATATTTTTTATATATTTGACATCATTTTTTATTTAAAACCACAAAATGTACGAAAAAATATCTTAATTTTGTAAAACTTCATGCAAAAAAAAAAAAACAAATTAAAACAAAATGAAATATAATACCTGAGTTTCTTATCATGTTTTATAGATTAAAAGTAAAATATTCATAATTTTGTAAAACTTCATGCCAAAAAAAAATCGAACAAATTAAACAAAAGGAAATATAATATTTGAATTTCTTATCATATTTTATAGATTAACAGTATTAATTGATGCCTTTCAAGGAGCTGTGTAAAAACAAAACACAATTGTGTATGATGTAATGGGAGGCCCCACAAGCATTAAAAAGCAAACTTAAACAAATTCAGGCGCTGTGTAAAAACAAAACACAATTGTGTATGATGTAATGGGAGGCCCCACAAGCATTAAAAAGCAAACTTAAACAAATTCCCATAAAGTCCAAAAACCTAAGCAAACTTAAGCAAATCCCATAAAGTCCAAGAAAGTGACACATCAAAAGAGGTAAAAAAGCAACACCTGTAATGATTTTTATGTTCAACAAAAAGTGTACACTTATGAAGCAATATTCTTACAATCTTTATAAGAATATAAATTGTAAAATATCATAAATGACCCTAGCTAGAACCAAGCATGTCATTGATGACCTTCTTCCGTAGCTGCTTATATATAGTACTAGATATTAGATATAAAACTCGTGTCATTATGAGCCCAATATATATTATTCTTTTAGTCTCAATTTATGTGACACAGTTGAAAATTGAAAAATTATTATAAAATTATGATTTTTATATATTCCAAGTTATTAATTATTGTAATTTATAATAATTTTTACATAATTTTAAAATAATAAAAATTACTCTCCATAACCCAATTTATTCAAATTGTTATTATTGTGATTTATAATATATTTATATCATTTTCAAATAATATTAGTTACTTCTGGTATTCCAATTTATGTGGTACGGATAAATTTTGAGAGTCAATAAAACATTTTTTACATATCTTTTAAAATATCAAGGTTGAAAAACATAAGTTACCCTGATGTATAAACAAAAATTAAAATGATAAAGTATCAAAATTCAATAAATGCCCTCGGTTAAAAGTAGACACGTCCACCATGAGATGTCTGCTCCGAACCTTCTCTATATAGTAGTAAATATTAATTTTCTCTCTTTCTAATAATATTATATATATTTGATTCTTAAAATTGCTCCATCCATTCCAATTTATTTAATCTATATTTTTTAGTTTCCTTAAAAATGACTCTTTTCCTATTTAACAATTTTAATTTTAACTTTTCACGTAGCAAATTTAAGATCATAATATTAAAAAATATTTTGATATATTTGACATAATTTTTTATTTAAAATCATAAAATGTAAAAATAATCTTAATTTTGTAAAACTTTGTGCAAAAAAAAAACAAATTAAAATGAAATGAAATATAATATCTGAATTGCTTATCATGTTTTATTGATCAAAAAAATACTTTTAAGTATTAATTGATGCTCTTCAAGGACCATGTATGTAAAAACAAAATATAATTTGGTATAACGAAGAAATGAGAGGCCTCACAAGCATTAAAAGCAAACTTACACAAATTCCCATAAAACCCAAAAGAGTGACATGTAAGCATTGTTAGCAGCAAAAGAGGTAAAAAAAGCTACAGGTGTAGTGATTTTTATTTCCAACATAAAAGAGTATACTTCATCCCAAATTACTCGTCCACTTTTTAATTAATTCACTTATTAAGAAAATAATAATTAACATAATGAATTTATCATTTTACCTCTATTAATTATGAAGTGGATGAATAAAAAACTTAAAATTTTCAACAAGTTCTACATTTTTTAAAATAATTAATTGAGGATATAATAGGTAAAAAAAAAATTGTTATTTCTTGATTTGTTAAAATGGACAAGTAATTAGAAACAACTAAAAAAGGAAAAATGGACAAGTAATTAAGAACAGAGGGAGTACCCAACTCTCAATTTTATATTGGTTGATCAATAGCTATTTGGTGATCTTCACGGCAAGGATCTCCTTATCAGTCCTAAAAATTTACCATCCTTACAGAAAATGAATATAGATTATAAGAATTTAGGTGCATCTGAGCACATAAAGCGATATGATACAATCCTCTTAAACATAGAAAATGTAAAATACCATAAATGACCATGGCCAAAAGCAGGCATGTCGTCCATAACCTGCTTTCTAGCCGCTTATATAGAGTAGAAATATATATATATATAATATTTATTAAATGGTTAGAATATATATCTACCACTTTTTAATGAGAGATGTAGCCGCTTTAAATCATAAAGTAAAGTTAAGGGATATACATATCCTTTTCCCCTTTTATTTATAGCATCAATATTATTTAATATATTATAAGAAATAATTTAATAGTTATTTTTGTGGTCCAAAAAGAATTTGGAAGGAGCTCATTGGTCAAAGATATCAATAAGGTTGTGATAAAATGATTAATATTTTTTTATCCTTAAGTAGAGGTCTCGAGTTTGATCCTCTTGAATACAAAGTTGTCTTTGTTAGAGAGCGTTTTACTCTTTAATGTAATACTTTTTAATACAAATATTTATTTAATCGAACTCTAATAAAGATACCGAAAGAAAAGATTCAACAAAATTAATTAGAGTCTACGGAGAAGTGCAATTATGACCACCATATACTATTTCCCAAATTGTGTTATAATTTTGTCACAATGCATATGGGATAATATATAATATTGGAATTATTAATTTTAAGATAAAATAGCAAAAAGATACATTTAGCTTTTTTCAATTTCTTAAAAAAGAAAAGAAAAGATTAAAATTGAAAATAAAAGTTTGTTTCAATTTATTCAGTTTAAATCAAACATTTTTTTATTATATATACTTGTTTATCATTTTTTTAATTCAATGAAACAAACATTTATCATAAAAACTACTTAAAACCACATATTAGCGACAAATAAGATTTATAGCTTCATAGCAAAATTCCAACCTAATCCTACTTAATTAGCAACGGATTATCAGAAAATTATATTAGCTATTAGCATGCAATTTAGCAATGAATTAGAGACAAAGTTCCTAACTAATTCTAAATCTTTATTTTTATAGTGAAAATATACATACTAAATGATCCCATCATTATTTATGTCTGTGCAGTCAAACTTCTCTGTAGCAGTATTATTTGTCCGATTTTTTTATTGCTAAAATTAAATAATTTTATTGAAATTATATAATATTATAATATGATATAAAAAAAATTGGTTTTAAAGAAACCTTAACCGTAATAGTAAAATATTACTATCATAAAAGATGAATATTATAGTGAAGTATGACTATATTATAATCCCATCATTATATGACCGGAAAAACTTATTCCCCAGCCATGCGTATTGAAGATAAGATTTTTGCCAAAGCCAAAACTAGCAAATAATCAACCAAACTTATTCCCAAAAATTCGATTTTCATATAATAATACATTGTGATACCGTAATTTTCTTACAGTATTCGTATATTTATTAATTAGTCATTCTATAAAGTATTATTACTCATAAATTATAACTTTATACGATTAATGTGTAGAATCTAAATTTACGGACCAAGACAAAAATAAATTGGGAGGAATATAATAATGCATTTTCAAACCAAGGTTAATTTATTTGTCTCTATATATACTCCTTATATTCCCTCTTTAATTTTCACATTATAGTTGTCACGACCCAGACCGCCGTGATTGACACCCACACTAACTTTCCGGTGGGAGAACCATTACTACAACCCAACCAAACAACTTAACAAAAATCTAAGCATTTAAAGATACATAAGCAGGTTGAAATATCTAAAGGAAAATGGAGTCCTCATAAACTCCGAAAGTTTGACAACCAATACCCAACCATTTGCGGAAAACAACGCCTAGAAACTGAAAGTCAATGTACAAAAACTCTCCTACTATCAGTCTAAGAACAAGGGGTACGACCCCGAAACTAAACAAACAAAAATCTAAAGTACTAGTCTAAGTCCGAACAGAAATTGACTAAACAGAATGAGAACTCATGGCAGCCTAGAAGAACTGGCTCACCTTTGAATTCGGTCTCGATCAGTGATCTCCTAAGTGAGGTCTGTCAGTAGCTGCCTGAAGATGCCCTGTACTCAACAAATAAAGAGCAAGTGCAGTATCAGTACACAACCACAGCGTACTGGTAGGATCACGCGGCTATTCTAGTAAGCGAAACATATATAAGCAGTCACATCATAGTAAACGTGGCATGTACATAATATATACACATATACCGGTTATCATTTCAGGAGCAATGTACAATTTCACATTCTTATTAACAAGTAAATATGACAATTCAATGGTCCTCTCATGGAACCCATACCCAAACTGTTAGTGTGCCGGAACGTGACACCCGATCCCAAATCCGATCCAATGTATGTGTC
Organism: Solanum etuberosum; assembly: GCA_029582245.1. Classification (NCBI taxonomy): domain Eukaryota; kingdom Viridiplantae; phylum Streptophyta; class Magnoliopsida; order Solanales; family Solanaceae; genus Solanum; species Solanum etuberosum. The sequence goes on from JAJONR010000735.1 coordinate 22,548, forward strand.
GGTACGTGACACCCGATTCAATATATGTGTCGGAACGTGACACCCGATATCAATTAGTGTGTCGGAATGTGATACCCGATCCAATCAACATACCACAATCACAATCACATCCATAATGTACAATACTCACATCATATAGTCAAGTACACAAGTTCATGGCATGCATTGTTCATAATCAGTTCATTAGGTTCGTTTCCACATTTTCATTCTTCGTATACACGCATGCATACAATATAGCAATCAATCGACATTCATCACACAAATAGGAAATCAAACCATCACCTACCTCGAAACCAAGCTTGAATCCCCTAAGGTACTTGAATCTTCCTTTTTCGGATACTTTCCTCTTGTTCTACGTCTACAAACAAATAATATACGCAAGGATCAATAAATTAAGGTCTAATTATACGGATTATGACAAACCCAATAACCCAAGACCAAACCCATGATCCTAAGGTGCAGCTAGGGCTTTTTCCCACTATCAACTTTAGGTCAAAACCCTCCCCCAACGATAATTACCCATGAATATAAGTTCTACGGATCAAAAAATGGATTAGGGGAGTAAAATTCTTACTTTTAGCACTAAAAGTCGTGGAAAACTGTCAAGAAATCGTCATGGATCGTCTCCTAACTCTTTAGAACGAAGTTTGCAGAAAAATAACGAAATTAGGGTTTTCCCCGACTTAAGTCGCGACTGGCCCACTACAACGGACCCCATCCCGCCACATCGGCCCTGTCCTGACGGGATAAAATCCCGCCCTGGTGGCTTGCACGGAGATAGAACATCGGAATTAGAGTTTCAATCCTCCATTTCACAACACACCTTCAACCCATGACACTCAAAATCTACCCGTTCACGCTAGGATCAGTTTCGAGAGTTCTACTCGCCCGAATTTGATTCCGTAAAGCCATACGGGCTCTTTAACGTCTTGGCTATCCACTCATGTCATCAAATTCATTATTAAATCTCTCATTCATTACCAGATTTCCCTAGACCTCCCTGACTCAGATGTCGTCCAAATCTGGACTAGGCTAGGAATTTCCAAGTTACTACTCAAAAGTTTGCTAGCCTCAATTCTTTCCCCTCTGGATTTTCCCTAACGACGGAATCAAGTCGTTACAATAGATACCAATTTTTCCATCACTCGTCCCCGAGTGATCAACTCTGAAAGATTGGTTAAAGTAAGGGTAGAGTAGTACCTGAATCGTTGAACAACTGGGGACACTTGTCTCACATGTCTTTCTCGATTTCCCAAGTAGCTTCCTCAACTGTACGATGCTTCCATTGAAGTCATCACAATACTCGAGTGATAAATATTGTTGTATGTAAACTTAACTAACAACAAAGCTATTCCCAATACCCACCAAAAGTTGATCGTACACATGTCTGCAACATGTTATCAAGGACTTTGACACAATCATCAGGACGAATCATTTCTCACATAACCATGATAACATCCAAAATCAATGCTCGCTACAATTAGAGGTGGACCTAAACCAACCAACACACACTCATAATACCCAAACAATCATAGTTCTTATCAACATCTTCATCTCACAACATAAATTCCCATGAACTTAAGTTATAAAAAAATGATCTTTAGACATCAGCTACTCATCGAGGAATATTTCCAAGCATACAAACCCTCTAACAACACTATCGAAATGCTAGTAATTGTGATTGTAGATTACCCTTAAGAACAGTAGAATTGGACTCAATGATCCCCACATTCAACCACACATAATCGATACATGACCTCGACGACCAGATGAATATTGAGATTTATCGGACAACCATCAATACGCATGGTAGCTCTTCTATAAATTCTCATAAGCAAGGTGGCACATGTAGAACCACTGGAATACTTTAACAACTCCAAAACAACACCAAATATTTCATCTAAAATAACCAAGTCTTTCAAATGATCCCACTCAACCAAGAAAACATTGCAGGATCGATACCCCTAATCCACCACTAGGGATCTACCCACAAAAGTGAAAACACATGTGAGCATAGCTAGCGAATCATACTCACAACCATGTACAAAATGAAATAGATGGTCACATAAGAATTTACAGAATAAAGATTGAATAACACTAAAGGTTTTCCTCTGAAGAGCCGATACTAGCCATTTCCATTCAGTGGACTCCACATAATCTTCTCATCATTCCACTGAAGCCCACACTCTCAATACTAACAATCATCATAAACACTCCGACCGTTTACCTTACTCTAAACCAACACTTTTAAATGAAATCCTTTCTTAGGTACTTAACAATCAACAATAATAAACTTTACGACTCAACCCATGTGTAAGTCCTTTCAAATGCTCAATACCTAATACAATTGATCATTTCTCACCTTGTAAATTCATACCTTGACAAAATATATCACCACGAATGTAGACTTACAATAAAAAATCTGGATTGTAAATTCAACTGTATAACACAATCCCCTTATCTATCAACATTAGTTTATACCTTGAAGATTATTATGAATTCATGGATCTTCGCTTATCATTGATCGCATCTCCATCGATCTTACAATATCTTTCGCTAAAAATTTAATCGTACTCATTACTAAACTCAAAAATAAAAACAAAGCCCTTATCATCACCCTCGAGCTAATGTTTGTACACTCCTTTCTCAAGTCTTTTCCAATAGTTTTTAACCAATCTTATGGACCCGTGACACTATTACCATAGCCATAACAAAACGAATGAAATCACGCATCTCTGAACCCAATTATCTACCCCTCTGAAGATACCTCTTTAGTCTTTGCAATCAAATAAAATATTCTTGCTCTCGCCTCTCTCTAAAGGTTGTACTACATCCCACTATTTTTTCTTCATTATTACTCTAGATCTTTTAAATTCTATTCGAGTGGTGTCCCATCATCTCTTAAAACTTTCCATACAACCACGTTACTCACCCAATATTAGAAAACCACAACCTTATATACTCGCAAGTCGTAATTACTATACGAAATAAGCTTAACCAACAATCTTATTATATAGTTGCATTCCATCACAATCCATCACGAACTCTTACTACCATTACGCTCGGTTAGCCCTGGATATCACTATGAAGTCAACCTTATCATCGACATGACACCTCAAACTCAGGTATACCCATCAAATTCAAAGAACTAACCCAATTTTATACGCACTTTCTTACTAAAATCCTCAATTGCCTTCACCCAAGTATACTCAATGGGACTTTCTTTATCCATAAGTTTGTCATTCCGGTATCAATCCACTCCTTTATGGCTTAAAATAAATCACCAGTCCTTATACTACCATCCTTCTTTTTAACAAACAAGACAGGAACACCCCACGGGGAAACACTAGGACGGATGAAACATTTATCAAGAAGCTCCCAGATTTGAGCTTTTAAGCTCTCTAAATTCTGTCGGAGCCATGCGATAAGGAGGAATGGAGATGGGGCGAGTGCCAGGTTTCAAGTCAATGTAATAATCTATATCTCTATCCGGAGGCATACCAGGCAAATCGATAGGAAACACTTCTTTGAATTCAGACACTACAGTAATAGACTCAATAGAGGGAGACTCAACATCAACATCCCGAATATGAGCCAAACACACCAAAAAACCCTGCCCCACCAGTTTGCTAGCCCGAATGAAGGATATGACCTTAGCTGGCTTAGGCTTGTACACCTCTTCCCACTCTAACTTTTTCCTACCCGGGATCTCTAGAGTCACATACTTAGTATTACAATTAAGTACATCATAATAGGGGGACAACCAAGTCATGCCTATGATTATATCGAAGTCAGTCATATCCAAGATAACTAAATCAGCCCAAGTCTGAAAACCCATAAGCAAGATAGGACAAGCACGATAGACATGGGTGACTATGACTGACTCTCCAATTGGGGTAGAAACATGGATGGGGGCATCAAGTACATCACAAATCATATCAAATCCCAAGGCAAACTGAACTGACACATATGAATAAGTAGAACTCGAATCAAACAAAACCGTAGCCATCCGGTCACAGACAATAATACTACTTGTGATCACTACATCAGACGCCTCAGCCTCGGTCTTGCCTGGAAAGGCATAAAACTGAGCCCTGTCATCTTGATGGGCTTCCTCCGTGCCTGGCTGCACTGCTCCTCTACCTGCATTACCATTTTCCCGGCCTCCACGGCCTCGCTGATTCCCTCCTCGCCCACCTTATGGACGTTCTCTGTCATTACTACCGCTACCCGCTGGTACCACTGCTCTGGTCTGCTGCTGCACGGCGTCAGACAGACGCGGATGGGAACAATTTCTCCTCATATGTCCAGGTTCTCCACAATTGTAACATACTTAATAACTTAACCAAGTAAGCATCGCTGCTATTGGAGTAGTCGTATCATGACCCTCTTTGATACACACTCAATCTAGGAAATCGTAGTAGAGATTCTAACCTCAATTGTCGCAACATAATTTCGTCATTTACTAAGCAACACATACATGTTTTGACAACAATCCTAAATGCATTTTCCAAAGTAATGGTGTTCATTATCTAGCCTTCCTTTACAAAGCTTCATGACTGTTGTCACCTATAAGCTTGAATCTGCAAATCTGAACTTAATCCCTTCACAACCGACGAATTCGCTCTTTTTGACTGAAGCAAAGTGGAGTACCATATTTGGATAAAACACAAAATCTGACCTTATGGGCTGTAACAATTATATTATGTTTCTCTATATACAAGAACTCATCTCTCCTCCTATCCCTCAAAGTTCAGGGTATATACTTCTCCATAAAGAAAGTTATAAAATGTTTCCCAAGTCATGAGTAGTGCATTTACTAGTCGACACTCAACATGAGACCACCACCATCTTTTGGCGTCTCCTTTGAACTGGTAAATCATAAACTCAACACCAAATCACTCAACCTTATCCATCTTATGAAGCAGCTCATGACAATCAACAAGAAAATCATAAGAATCTCAAATTCAGTAGCCATGAAGAATGAAATTTTTAACCTTAAGAACATAATATAAACCTCATGTTTATCTCTAGTCATTACATGCCCACAGTGAGTCAGGGAAACATACCTATTTCCAAGGACACATTTTCTATTGTTAGTGTTGGTGTTACCACTTCTGTTGCTCTAGTTCTGACTATAGAGTGGAGGAGGAAAGATACTAATTTGTATCAACCATATACCAATTGGATTCAAGTCATAGCACGAAAGGAGTAGAAAGAAATGAGTTTTTCCTAAAATCCTATAGCCTCTCGAAGAAAAGTACAGACGTCTCCGTACCGTTCCGCAAGACTCTACTAGACTCGTTTTGGTACAATGAGATCAATGAACCTAGGGCTCTGATACCAACTTTGTCACGACCCAGATCGCCGTTATTGTCACCCACACTAACCCTCCGGTGGGAAAACCATTACTACAACCCAACCAAACAACTTAACAAAAATCTAAGCATTTAACGATACGAAAGCAGGTTTAAATGTCTAAAGGAAAATGGAGTCCCCATAAACTCCAAAAGTTTGACAACCAATACCAAAATATTTGCGGAATACAACACCTAAAACCTGAAAATCAATGTACCAAAACTCTACTACTACCAGTCAAAGAACAACGGGTACAACCCCGATACTAAACAAATGAAAATCTAAAGTACTAGTCTAATTCCGAACAGAAATGGACTAAACAGAATGAGAACTCATGGCAGCCTGGAAGAACTGGCGCACCATTGAATTCGGTCTCGATCAGTGATCTCCTAAGTGAGGTCTGTCTGTAGCCGCCTGAAGAAGCCCTGTACTCAATAAAGAAAGAGCAAGTGCAGTATCAGTACACAACCACAGTGTACTGGTAGGATCACACGGCTATTCTAGTAAGCAAAACATATATAAGCAGTCACAACATAGTAAACATGACATGTACAAAATATATACACATATACCAGTTATCATTTCAGGAGCAATGTAAAATTCCACATTCTCATTAACCAGTAAATATGACAATTCAATGGTCCTCTCATGGAACCCATAAAAAAACTTTTCGTGTGCCGAAATGTGACACCCGATCTCAATTACTGTGTCGGAACGTGACATCCGATCCAACGTATGTGTCGGTACGTGACACCCGATCCAATATATGTGTCGGAACGTGACACCCGATCCCAATTTGTGTGTCAGAATGTGACACCCGATCCAATCAATATACCACAATCACAATCACATCTATAATGTACAATACTCACATCATATAGTCCAGTACACAAGTTCATGGCATGCATTGTTCATAATCAATTCGTTAGGTTTGTTTCCACATTTTCATTCTTCGCATACACGCATGCATATAATATAGAAATCAATCGGCATACATCGCATAAATAGGAAATCAAATCATCACCTACCTCGAAACCAAACTTGAATCCCCCTAAGGCACTTGAATCTTCCCTTTCTGGATTCTTTCCGCTTGTTCTAGGTCTACAAACAATTAATATACGACAAGGATCAATAAATTAAGGCCTAATTATCCGGATTATAACAAACCCAATAACCCAAAACCAAACCCATGATCCTAAGGTGCAGCTAGGTCTTTTTCCCACCATCAACTTCAGGCCAAAACCCTCCCCCAACGATAATTACCCATGAATCTAAGTTCTACAGATCGAAAAATGGATTAGGGGAGTAAAATCCTTACCTTTAGCACCAAAAGTCGTGGAAAACTTTCAAGAACTCGTCCTGTGTCGTCTCCTAACTCTTTTGAACGAAGTTTGCAGAAAAATAACGAAATTGAGGTTTTTTCCCGACTTAAGTCGCGACTGGCCCGCTACAGCGGATCCCATCCCGCCACAGCGGCCCCGACCTGGCGGGATAAATCCCGCCCTGGCGGCTTGCGCGAAGACAGAATGTCAGAATTAGATTTTGAAACTCCCATTTCACAACACACCTTCAATCCATGACACTCAAAATCTACCCGTTCACGCTAGGATCGGTTTCGGGAGTTCTACTCGCCCGAATTCGATTCCGTAAAGCCGTATGGGCTCTTTAACGTCTTGGCTATCCACTCATGTCATCAAATTCATTAATAAATCTCTCATTCATTATCAAATTTCCCTAGACCTCCCTGACTCAGATTTCGTCCAAATCTGGACTAGGCTAGGAATTCCCAAGTTACTACTCAAAATTTTTCTGGCCCCAATTCTTTCCCCATTTACTTTTCCGTAACGATGGAATCAGGTCATTACAATAGTCTTTCTCCTTCTTTGTCTTTTACTATTTCCTCTCTTTAAAATTTAGTTATCAATGACATCTATCAAAATTAAAATTCCCACCATAGATTTTTGCAATCTAGAGCTAAAACCAAACATTCCACAATGGGAATCTACAAAAGAACAAGTTTTTGAAGCCTTAAAAGAATTTGGTTGTTTTTAAGCAATATATGATAAAGTTCCAAATGAAATTAGAGAGGCCATGTTTGGTACTTTAAAAGTAATATTTGAATTACCAATATCCAAATTGAAAGAATATAGAGAGAAATCCTATCATATCTATCAAGGGCAATTTTCAAGTGTACCAATTTATGGTAATATGAGATCTGCTGATTTGGTCCTCCCAAATAGTGTTGAAACTTTTGCCAATACCTTTTGGTCCGACGGAAATCCTAACTTTTTGTATGCATAACTTCTTTTGATTATAAATATGTTCGATATCTATTTTGAGACTCCATCAATAAGGAGTTACAATGTATAAGGCACATTAAAGGGAGTAACTCCCCCACAAAAAAATGTTTTTATTCCTAAAGCTAGAATCGGAGTCCTCTAATTAAAGCTATAGAGATTCTATTCATCCCACCACTAAAGATAAAATGTAGCTTATGGAGTTCTACATAAATTATATAGACATATTAAGTGTATTTCTTACATAATTTTTACCAATGTATTGGATTTTGCTAAGTTTGTAGCTAGAATCGTAGCTCTACTTGTCTACCACAACCACCGATCTATGTAGGCGCTATCAATAAATATGTATTGGATTTGCTGCATTGTAGAAAAAAATATATTTATATAGGTACTATCAAATCATACCAAAGTATTGAATTTTATCGAATATGTAGCTAGAACTCTGAGTTTTCCTTTCCTACCACAACCCCCCTACTAGTGGTTGGGAGACTTTCAGTCTTACAAGAGATTTATATATAAGTAGAAAATAAAATGACTTACAATTTGTATTTTTTTTAAAATTTATTTCTTTATTTTCTATAGAATTAGACCAGTATATGACCTCAAATAATGTGATATATATCGATTCTGAGTAGTATCACAATATTGCAATTACTATTTCTACAAATTTTGTATGTTTAATTTGGCAGCAAAGAGGCAAACTCCTTCTACAAGCAACTTATGGAATTAGATGAAATGGTGAGAAGGATGATTTTTGAGACTCATGGTCTAAAACATTACATTGAGGAATTTTTGGATGCCAATATTTTTATGTCAAGATTTACAAATTATAAGGCAAATAAAGGTAAAGATGGGGATATACCAGAACTACCTTCCCACACAGATGGTGGCTATTTATCAATAATTAAACAAGAACAGGTTGGATTGCAAGTTCTCAACAAAAATGGAGAATGGATTGAGCTCAATACTTCACCAAATTCCTGCTTTGTTTTAGCAGGAGATATCCTCATGGTAAGTTTTTTTTTTAAAAATTATTCAGTCTCAACTAATTTTAATTCTTGAAAGATATTTAACCCACCAAAGGGTAAGTATGTATTTTACCTTATCAAAAATTAAAATAAATTCTTGATATTGCATGTCTTCCTTTTTGGAATTTATACAGGCATGGACAAATAGTAGATTGCAATTTGCTTCCCACAGGGTACCTATAACAAGTGATAGATACTCTATTCAATTATTTTTAATACCAAAACCAAAATATAATTTGAAGGTACCGAAAGAATCGGTCAATGAAGAACACCCTTTACTCTTTAATTCTTTTAAGGTGTCTGAGTTTTATAAATATATTATGTTAGGTGCTAAAAATGGACCCGATCTCAAGAATTATTGTGGTCTTTGAGGAATTAGCAGTTATGAGAATTTATTTTTATGTTGTTTTGATGAATATAATAAATCGTAAGGGTGGTTGTATATTTTAAATTTATGCATCTTTGTGTGGTTGTTGCATAGGATTTCATAACGTATTGTATTGTATTATATTGTATTGTTTTATGTTTTGTTGTACTATATTATGTCGGTTTGATCAATAAAATGTATGACTGGTTGAATATTTTGAACCTATATTTGGATGGTTGTTGCAACCGATTTTATAATGTATTGTATTGTTTTATGTTGTGTCAACATTTGGAAAAATTACATCATTTAAAATCGTTATATAATACAATACACCAATAATTTAATGAATGACTATACAATATATATATAACTTTAAAAAAAATAAAAATAGGATACCATATTGAGTTATTAAGAAAAAAAAACAGGTAAGGCAATAAAATAATTTAACAATAAGAATAAACAAAATGACTGGGAAATATATAAGGCAATAGCGTGGCAACTGATTCTTGATTTATTTTCCCACCTTTAATAATCTGTATTGGACATAATCCATCCATGCCAAGAGTTAATTTGTTATAATATAAAATTATATAAATTTATCTTTATTTCTATCCTGTAATCAATTTATAATCATTATGTAGCCATTATAATACCGTTGTTCTTTACAATTGGCTATAAATTATCACTCACGTAATGATGTTTTGGACTGTTAATCCATTGTCACCCACGTATAAAGGTAGTTGGTAAAATTGTTTTTTATCAATTTTTGAGACGATTATAGTTGTCAAATGAGAGAAAAGTACAACAAAACACAGGTATGTAGACACTACAATTTGTATTACTTTCAATGGATTTTGTATGGGTAACGTAAACTATTATATCCCTCCATCTAGGAGAAGATTTCAGAAAAATAATAATTCCGCTAAATAAGAATTATTGTGATTATTTCTCAAATGAATTTGGTGGACATTTAATGTGAGAGACTGATTTTTAGACCTTGATTTAGCTAGACACATTTATGTTAACTAAAAGTATTGTGTGTTCTACCATCAAGGTAAATAAAAACAACGATTTATTTGTATTGGTGATTCTAGAACTACTCAAAGTTCTTTATAACGATCCGAACCGTTGTTATTCAAAGACACCTCGTGTGAAGTCTCGAAAATTCTTGGAAATGTGTTGCCAATTTAAAAATGGGTTTATGACATTTTGATAAATTTTTATTTGATCTGGACTAATGTAAGACCGCTATAGTGGGAAGCCTCCCGCTATGGCTCGTTTTAACGCTTGCATGGCCGCTATAGTGGGGCTGGTGGAATCACACCCTAGCTAAAATGATGTCATTTATTTTCCTCCCACTTTTCATAAGGAAAATAGGCGATGATTGCTCCAAATATTCTGCTAAGCCACCCTTATCTTGGAAAGATTGGAGAAGAGATTTCAGCACAAATATTCCCGGTTTATGTTAATCAGGATTCTCCCCTACGGAGCCAAAAGCTTGTGTTCTGTAGGTGTCACGACCCAGGGGTACCCCCTAGATGTAATAAGGCGTACAAGACCCCGAGAGACCTCAAACAAGCCACTTAGCATATCATAACATAAAGTAATAGAAATGAGCGAGAATTAAAACTTTTCAATACAATCAAAGTCTTTTATAAAAACGAGCGAAAGTCTAATACCATAGTCTCAAACCATCTAGAACAACATGAGTAAAGTCTTGGGATGCAGCTCATACAATAGTCCAAAACATAAAGGAAAAGCATGATAGAAAAGGGTGATCACATCCTAGAACACAATGAGGACTCACCAAATCTACACTTCCTTGATCAACAACGAAGCTAGCCACGAGTGTGAGAATCTAAGTCGATGGACCCTACATTTGATAAGCATATAGGCAAAGTATGCGTTAGTACAATTAAGTACTAAATATGATAGCTAGCATAAACAACATAAACATCATGGTTAGTCAATATAAACCATAAGCATAATCATGCACATACATCAATATCATAATAAGAAAGGAATACTTCTCAAGTAACCTTACTCATCCTTAGTCAAGACTTAAGTCATCACCTCTTGGGCAACTTACCTCATGGAAGGTACCTCAAGGAAAAATCCAAGCTATTCATTCTTCATAAGATAGTTCACATAGTTTATACTTTCTTTTAAAGACATGGGGATTCGCCTCTTTGCCTAACTTACAAAGGCTAATGAGTATTCGCCTCTTGCCTTACTTACTTTTAGATTGCGGGTACTCCACAACCTCATCATATAACACGGGTACTCGCCTCCACAACCTCATCATATGACACGGGTACTCGCCTCCACATCATTTCACAAGGAACTTGGGTACTCGCCTCCATGTCCATTCATCAAAATAGGAATGTGGGGATTCACCTCTTGTTCAATTCTAAGGAGTATGGAAATCACCTCATATCCTTTCATATGGAGGTCAAGGGTAATCACCTCTAGCCTCAAGATTTACATCATCTTTTAGTCTAGATTCATTTTAGGTGAACATTCCTTTCAAACCTAGAATCATTAATGTGAGAAAGCCTTTCACATTCATACACTCATACTTAGACAATTCATGTGGGAAGTATCCCTTCCTCAACAATAACATCAATTACCAACAATTCACATTATAAACTTTATTCTCAAGACTAGATATCATGATCATCATCTAAGCTTCATTCTCAAGCAATTCTAATCATAATTCATCAATTCTTTAAGAACAAGCCTAAACCTACAAAGTTTTCCTTGATGGCATCAATCCAATTATATCAATTCTAGGTCATAATCATGGAATTGCCATGGATACATGTAATTTCACTCTAATAACATGTAATTATACAAATTCTATTATAAACAATCACAATCCACTCAATTGGATCAACAATCACCATAACCCTCAACTTAACCGTCCACAGACCCACCCACGAGACCACGCCGACGGATCGTGGATGGACCCACGGTCCAGCCTGGTGAACCGTGGTTGGTGGTCTGGGACTTGGTTCTCATGACCTTGACCTACAAATCCCTAGCTACGAGCCATGGACCCATCCACGGGGCGTGGGTCCTGGTCGTGGTTGACTACCTCAGGCAGTCCCCAGGGTGTCCACCAACGGGGCTCACCCACAGAGCGTGGGTCCAACCACGGTGCGTGGTTTTCCCTCGTGGGTGACACTTGGTAGTTCTGAGAATTTGATAGATTTTCTTCTTTCGGTTACGGGGTGTTACAGTAGGCTAGATTTTCTTAACTTAGTAGTTAGACATCATACACGTCTTCTATTTCATAATTTTCTTGAAGATTAACTGGAGAGTTCAGGCCTTCAGACACGGAGTCTGGATGGTAGAATATGCAGTTAGTTGTGGTTTGGGGCAATGATGGACTGATGGGTTAGGGTTGTCTATATGGTATGGCTAGGTTTTATCCTAGGAAAGGTAATCGTGGTGATTGTATTAACCCTAGGAATATTCGGGAAAAAATCTTTTGAGTAGGTGAAGGTTGTCTGTTTTCAAAGTTATGTAATGTGTGCATATTAACTATTTTGTAGTATTATTTATGAAATGCATGTGGGAAAAACTAAAAGGCTAATGTTAAATGACATCATGTTGATAAGCTCATGCAATGAATCTGATTATTTACTCATGGTTTCAAGTGTGATAATTCATTGTGATTGTAATTATGTATGTTGTTTGTGATTAATGGTTGACAGTATAAGATATTAATGATTGACTCAGATACCATGCCTGGTATGAAACACTAATAATGGTTGATTCGGGTACCATGCTGGTATATTAATAGTCTAAGTGTGGGTTCCATGAGAGAGCTAGGTTTACATATTGGTTTCATGAGTGGACTGACTATCTTATTTATGTTATATTTACCACATGTTGGTCTTTGAATGGTCAGATTGGTGTATTTTAATGCTGCGATCGTTTTTATGTAGACCAGAACTACATGCTAAACATTGTAGACTATGTCTTAGAGGATTCTTGGGTAGTATATATTACTTGAAAGGTGAGTTGGACTTAGGTATGAGTATGTGTGTGATCATGTGGGACACGTTTCACGTGTTTGGTTAAGTCAGGTTTTTGAAAGGGAGTCTTGTTCTTAGTTGATTTATATGGACTTTGGGTTTGTTAAAGTACTCTAAAATATGTCTGATAAAGATAGGATTGGGAAGACTTAGAGTGGTAAGAGGGTTGAATGCTTAGGGTAGAGTTGTCAGCATAATAGGGTAGGGAGTTGAAATCAAAGTATACTGGTTATTGGTATTATAACTGGAATGATAAAAGCGTGTAGGAAAATATTTTGGGTGGTGTAACCTTCAAAGTGCATGTTTTCTTTTGAATGTCTACATTATATTTGGTGGTGGATTCAATTCGACCAATGATGCCTATTAGTGTAACACCTCGAGTCCAGTATATAAATGTTGCATTCTCAATTAGCATGTCAGTATTTTGCGCTATTCAGTATTTAGTGCATTTTAGCTTCATATGTATTCAGTTGGTAGTAGACTTAGCACCGAGTTGGACTAGGGTTCAGCGTACCCTCATAGTCCTAAAACTAAGTGCCCGCGTAGGTTTGTAAGTCCCTTCTGTTGGGCATCAGTTTTAGTGATCACGCCACAATCATGCCTCTATTCCCCTGGCAAGGTATATTGGGTCCTTTCGATAGGGCGTATACATCAGACTCCACGTTTAGCTCACGTGGTTTATGTCGGTTAATAGTAGCTCCCACAGTCAGACTCTTAGTGCATTGACTAGGTTTTTAGCCTTTACATCAGTATATAGTTCAGCATGTTACCTTCATGAGTAGTACTTGGTCATTACATTCAGTTCAGTTTTCAGTTATACTTCAATACATATCGATATCCTTATTCAGATTATATCATTGCCCAGTTATATATTGTTCAACTTAGCATATCTATATCCTACATGCTCAGTTCATTCCAAGTACTGATGCATACTTTGCACTACATCATTTCATGATGTAGGTTCAGGAACTCAGCTTCCATATCACGCTTAGATCGATTCTTGATTCGACTTCAGCAGCTTCAGTTGTGAGTCCTCATACTTCGAGGACAATAGACATGCTTTTTATTTTAGTCTTTACTTTTAGTTTTTAGTCTTGTTAGAATTAGGTGGGGGCATGTCCCAGCAACTCAATCTAGTTAGAGTTTTTTTAGACATAGTAATAGATTCAACTCGAGTTGTTAAGTGTTGTTTCAGTCATCATTAAACTCTTATTGTATTTTACATATTCAGACTAGTTGGGTTTTTCCCCATTTCAGATATCCATTGTTTTTAGCTTCCGCATAGTACATATTTTCCTTAGTTATTTCCAGTATGCTTGATATATGCCAGACTCAGGGTTAGCTTGAGGTCAATCGTGATCCTAGGTCCCGTGTTACGTCTAGGGGGTAGTGTCGGGGCGTGACAAACTTGGTATCATAGCATTAGGTTCAAGAGTCCTAGGGTGTCTGGAAGCCACACTAAGTAGAGTCTCTTTCATGGGTGTGAAGCGCGCCACATCTATGAGGGGGAGGCTACAAAGTTTTTTAAGAAAAACTTCACTTTATTTTCTATTCTTATCGTGCGTGAGGTGTGATTCAACTTCTCCTTTCTAATCCATCATTGTACGTTTCAGATCATGCCTCCTCGTAGAGCTAACACATGGAATGCTAATGCCCGCAATGCTAATGCAATTCCTTGAGTCCCGAACCATGAGGTTATGAATGCAGAGTTCCGCAATGCAAACCAGCTATTAGCTCAGACCGTAGCCAACCAGAACAATCAGCAGGACCCTGTTCCTGCAAACTCCACTGGTGGGTTAGCTGTAGCTAGGGTTCGAGACTTTGTTCATATGAATCCGCCAGAATTTCTAGGGTCGAAGGTTAGTGAGGACCCAGAGAACTTCATTGATGAGGTTAAGAAGATTCTTGGTGTAATTCAAGTGACTGGTACTGAGAGTGTTGAGCTAGCATCCTATCAACTCAAGGATGTGGCTCATATCTGGTTGACGTAGTGGAAGGAAAACAGGGGTGAGAATGCACCTCTTGTGAATTGGGATCATTTTACTAGAGCTTTTCTGGAAGGTTCTTCCCGAGAGAGTTAAGGGAGGCTAAGGCCCAGGAGTTTATGAACTTGAAGCAGGGGTCAATTTCAGTCTAAGAATATGGGCTGAAGTTCATTCAGCTCTCCAGGTATGCTCTACATATGGTTGCTGACTCGAGGGAAAAAATGGGCAAGTTCTTGTTTGGAGTATCCGATCTGGTCAAGACCAAGTTCAGGAATGCTATGCTATTAGGAGACATGAATATCTCCAGGCTAATGAATCATGCTCAGCAGGTTAAGGGAGATAAGATTAGGGAAATGGCTAAGGACAACAACAAGGCTAGAACAGGGAATTATGAATGCTCTAAGAAAAGGTCAGGCGGTGGAAATCACTCACAGTTTCAGCAAAGGTCTACAACCCCAGCACCTTCATCAACTAGCGCTCCGTCCCCTAGGTTTCGACAGGATAAAAAAGGTAGGGCATTCGTCTCTAAGTCACAGGGGAGTGCTTCAGGTAACAAGACTTTTCCAACTTGTCCAAAGTGTGGTAAGAATCATTCGGGAGAGTGTTTTGCGGGCAGAGAGGGGTGCTTTTGGTGTGGTCAGTCTGGTCATAGGTTGAAGGATTACCCTTTTGCCAGACATGTACAAGGAGGAAACAAGACTCAGTCTACTTCTTCAGTAGTGCCAGATGGTCAGCAGGGTGCCTCATCTGGTATAGGTGGCGGTCACCACCAGAACAGGTTGTATTCTCTCCAGGCTCAAGACCAGGAAGATTCTCCTGATATGGTCACTGGTACGTTATGAGTCTTTCATTTAGATGTTAATGCATTGTTAGATCCAGGAGCTACACTTTCTTTTGTAACTCCCTATAACATTAAACTTCGGTGTCAGTCCAAAAACTCTCTCAGAACCCTTCTCAGTCTCTACTCCAGTTGGTGACCCAGTTATAGCTAGACGGGTCTATAGAAATTGCCATGTCACAGTTTCTCAGAAAGTTACCTCAGCAGACCTTATAGAGTTAGAAGTGGTAGATTTTGATATCATTCTAGGCATTGATTGGTTACATTCCTATTATGCCTCAGTAGATTGTAGAACAAGGATCGTTCGGCTTCAGTTTCCAAACGATCCAGTCTTAGAGTTGAAAGGTAGTAGCTCAGTGCCTATAGGTCGATTTATCTCTTACCTTAAGGCCAGGAAGATGATATCTAAAGGGTATATCTATCATTTTGTTTGGGTTTAGGATTCAAACTCCGAAACCCCAACTCTAGAGTCAGTCCCTATAGTAAATGAGTTTCCAGAAGTGTTCCCGAAAGATCTTCCTGGAGTTTTAATCAACTTCGGAATAGAAATCCTTCAAGATACCCAACCCATTTCAATTCCTCCTGACAGAATGGATCCATCTGAGCTAAAGGAATTGAAAGAACAGTTGGATGACCTTTTAGATAAAGGCTTCATCCGATCCAACATCTATCCATGGGGTGCTCC
This sequence comes from Solanum etuberosum, assembly GCA_029582245.1. NCBI lineage: Eukaryota > Viridiplantae > Streptophyta > Magnoliopsida > Solanales > Solanaceae > Solanum > Solanum etuberosum. The sequence goes on from JAJONR010000735.1 coordinate 39,152, forward strand.
AGTGTTGTTCGTGCGAAAGAAAGACGGTTCTCTCAAGATGTGAATTGACTATCGTGAGTTGAACAAAGTCACAATCAAGAATAAGTATCCCATCCCAAGGATGGATGACTTGTTCGACCAACTTCAGGGTGCTAGTTGCTTTTCTAAGATACACCTCAAATCCGGCTATCATCAGCTCAGAGTCAGCCTTCAAGACTTGGTATGGTGACTATGAATTTGTAATTATGTCTTTTGGACTAACAAATGCTCCTGCAACTTTCATGGATTTAATGAACACTGTGTTCAAATAGTATTTGGACTTGTTCGTCATCGTCTTTATTGATAATATATTCATTTATTCTCGGAGTGAGGAAGAGCATGCGACTCATTTGAGAGTTGTCCTGCAAACGGTCAAGAATCGCCAGCGATTCGTTAAGTTCAACAAATGTGAATTCTGGTTATAGTCTGTCACTTTTTGATAAGTGATCAAATACACCTCATTCGATACTAGGTGTAGATGATCGTTATCTAGTATAAAACCCAACGAGGAGTTGGGGTCAAACCCCCGGGGGGCGGTACAACTTTGAATTCAGTTACGCAGTTACAAATGTAATCTAATTGGTGGTAGGAATAGAAATTATCGTAAACATTTAGTTAAACTGAAAGGGGTGACAACAAATGTCAGATGGGGGAATTGGTTTGTTAATTAACAACTAAAACAAATACGAAAACAGGGGAATCAATAATGTTGAGAGAAATTCTCGGGATGTGATCGATTATAGGCTAATTTCGCTATATGGGTAATTGAAATTTACTAACGATTGCTAAATCTCAGTAGGTAGGCTAGACTATTGGTGCAATAGCTTTCTCTCAAACAACTATTACGATTCAAGTGAGTTCTCTCGAACCTCAATAAGCTTAGCAATATAACAACCCAAAACCTTAATTTATCTACTCTCTCGAGCTAGATAGGTAGAATCGAGTTTAGGATTCACTCTCTCGAGCTAAACCCATATCAACCCAAAAACTACAATCATTAATCGAAAGCCTTGATTCTAAAACCTCTTTCTCAAGCAAGCCCATAACTCTAAGTTAGAATTACATTTGCAACTAAAATTCATATATTAATACACAACTATCGATTAAACCCACTTCAATTAAGCACTTAAATTAGTAAATAGCAATACCCGTAAGCTAATTAAGCCAATAATCTCATGATCACACCCCAAGAATGGGGGTTTTAGCTACACATCATAAAAAGATTGAAACAATTACCAACTATATTAGCCATGAGCTGGGTAAAAGTATCCAAGTCTCTACAATGATCCAAATTGAATTAGTTCAAAAATCCACTTGTAAATCCTCAAATTTAAGCTTCAAAAGCTTCAAAGTCTACAATGGAAACTCCAAAACTCAGAGAAATCTCAAACTCTAAAACATTGGGGATCAGAACACTTCACTCTTTTTTTAAATTTCAATTTATAGTTGCCTAGTTTTTGGCCTTAAGGGCCATTGGGAGAAGTAAGCCGCACCTCGCCAACCCAGTCGGCGATCCGCCCTTCGCTTCAATCCATCACCGGTGTGCATTGGTCATTTGTCTTCAGGGTTCTGTGACTTTAGACGATCAAGGTTGATGTCACCGAGTCATTCGGCGATGCGCCGACTACCCATTTCTGTCGCCAAGTCGGTTCTTCCCCAGGGATGGTACGCTGGAACTTTGGGTGAGCTAAAGAGCCACTATGTGGTTCACCGAGTGGTCTTGGCGATCACCAGGATTGCCTTCCTTCAACTTCTTCAGCTTTTCCGCTCCTTTTTGCCCGGTAGTGTCCTTGCCTTGCTCCTTAGCCTTCAATACTGCAAATCAACACTTTAACATCAGTTTAGAGCATAAATTAGGCATTTGAGGACACCTAAACCATGAAAACAAAGACCCAAATGAGTCGAAATCTCAGACTCATCAACACCCCCAACTTAAACTTTTTCTTGTCCTCAAGTAAAACTCAAGATCAATCGGTTCAACAAGGATGTCTACAAATAGTGCTGCTTAAGACTTAACATAAATTCACAAAAAAGGTTCAAACTACACATACAATGCTCAATTGTGCACTCAGAGTTTCAAATTGTGACTCACCATTATCATGTGTACTCAAGCTCACAATGCTTGCTTCAAATGCAAGTTCAAGCTCAACAAAGGTATTCAAATGCCCTCACAACAAAGATGATTCCATATTCACACAAAATTTCTCAACAATTTAAGGTCCCGGAATCACATACAACTCTCACACTCACAAAGATGAATAGATGCATGACTCCACCCATAGGCTTGCCCTTATTTTCCAATCAACATTCGCCTCAGTTCACTCAAGATCACAGAGGTCTTTTTAAGACTTGTAATGGGGCTGAGTGTAAATGTATGGTCATTTAGGCTTAGTGGCTTCTACCTTCATGAAGTATGGCCTGAAAATCACCTTTTATCCTTCTATTTCACATACAAACATGTTCATAATCCACCCAATTATTCAATTAAACATGAATCACCGGATACCCCATTTCTTTTACTCCTTTCACACACTTTATTTCACAACACTTGTTTTTCATTCTTTTTTTTTTCCAACCTTTTTCTTCTCTTTATTTTCTTTCTTTTACATGGAGGGGTTCCGTATTTTTCAAAACAATCCATCAAGGGGGAATTTTTCACACTTCTTGACTTTCCTTCTTGTTCACCACACCCCAACTTAGGCTTTTGGCCTAAGTTGGCTATTCAAACGAACCAATATTTCATGAAGGTTATGGGTGATGGGATAAAGAGGTTAAAGTTTCTTCCAAAGAAAAGGATAGGCTCAAAAGGTGCCGAGCAAGGTTCACACTTCTCACAAGGTTGGCCACAAAGAGGTACGTTGTCAATTTGGTTCACTCTTCAAAACTTTTGCCTAAGATCATTTCAATCACTTACTTTACTCAATCAATTGGACCAACCGGGAAAATTCTAGGTGTCATCAAGCACAATATTCAAGACAACCTCACCACACAAGGAATTCGATACAATTATCAAACAAGACTCCACACTTTCTAGCTAGCGTGCAATGTTGATCACAAGAGACTTAATCGACAATCGACTAGTCACAACGAGATGCTAAAAGTTCACATATTGCCTATGTAACTTAGTTTGCCTTATCGTAGCCGCACATTCATGTCGTTCAATTAAGAGCACTATTCAAGTCATCGGTATTTACCACAACCGATACTCAAATTTGCACAAAAATAGCCACAATCACACACAAAAGAGGTGGCAACAATTTTCAAACTTGGTTCAAAACCATTTTCATATTCAAACAATGGGCCACAATTTATCAACAACCAAGATATATATAAACACCAATAGGATCCAATATTCACAAAACTAAAACAAAAAACAAACAAATATTCACAAAAACAACCCAAAAGAGGTGGGTATGGAAATACCTCACCCCGCCAACCAAAATAAGCAGTTGTCCTCAAATGCAATAAAATCAGAAACAGTCTAAAAAGAGAATAGAAAAGGAGGCAAAAAGTCATCCTGCTAGGCTCAGCCTGGGGTGAAGTCTGCATGTCGGTAACTCCCTCTGTCTGGGCATCAGTGCCCGGTATCTCATCATCCTTGGCTCTACTGGAGCCCACCATAGAAGTGTTCCGGAGTGATGCCTGCCTAGCGGTCTCAAACATCACACCCTTCAAGTTAGCCAAATCTTTATACCTAGTCTCCTCATGAACACCAAGCTACTCCTCATCTATCTTAGCCTCAGACTCAGTATCAACATCATCAGCTGTAATCTCATCTCCGGTAGTAGTCGAAGGCACATTAGAACAAGCTGTAATATCTGTGCTCGGGACCTCGGGAATCTCCACCGTACCGAACAACATCGACAGGTCAGTGGGCTTCAGCTCATTCACATCTCGACGCAGCCCAACAATATCAACCTTCAAGGCCGTCACAACATCTGTATCTCCCTGGCCCTTCTCACACTCCTCAACTCTCAAAGCAAGGGAATCGAAGGCCAACTTTTGGCCCTCAATTTGAACGCTATACTCCCTCATCTCAGCCCTAATGGGGGCTAATGTAGCAGCAATAGCCCACTCTATCATTCCAGGCACAACGACCTCTACACGGGAGGCACGCACATCAGTAGATTAGGTAAAATGGCCTATCTTGTAAAGCATAACCTAGGTGATAGGGGGTCGGGAGGCAGTAGTAGCAGCAGCAGCAACAACAAAAGATCTAGTGGGAGGGGGTGCAACAGATGTACTAGGGGTCTCATAAATAGAAGGGCTAGAAGTACCTGAGGGCCTACTGGCCTGAAAAGGCATGATTGCCTCTATAGGAAACATATCAACATCGACCTTCGGGGATGTATCCACCAGTGCTGCCCTCCTCCTGTCAGCCTCATCCCTCATGTACTCGGCCGCAATACGCCGGATGTCAGTAGAAGAGGTGGGTGTCACCTCGACATCCTTCTTCTCATCTCTTAGGACATGGGCCCGTCTACATAACTCGGTGATCAGCACAAAAAATAGGAGTGAGGTCTGGCTCTGTTTGGCCCTCATGCCCATCTTTTGCTCGATCAACAGCCCCAGGTTTAGTTTCTTGTGATCAATAATGGACCCTAGACAGGCAGCCTTCTGGTGCCAGAGGATAGACTCGTTCTGGGATGGCATAATGGTGCTACTGATGAACCAGAACCAGTATCTGGCAGCAACATTCATGTCCTTCTTTTCTATGGGTGCACCTGCCTCAAGCCACCTCAGGCAGACATTGGAGAGAAGGGGTGCCAGCCAACCCTTGAGATCTTCCAGGGTTTTTTTCTTGACCAAATCGATGCAATCATGCATAATGTCTGATGAGCACTTCAGGAAAACATTTATATTTGAGTAGCGACATTTTACTTTCTTACCTTGAACCACCACAAAGTCCACCGGTTTAAAGGCACTTGCCGTCTTCTTTCCCTTTAGCACTAACTCTCTGTAGGCCGAATAGGACTCCCAGACCCAAGTAGGAATGTAGGGTCCCCGGGGTTTTGTAAACACCTCGAACTTGTGGAACTTGAGAGTGCTTTACACATCTGGGTAACTGTCCACCACACCGTCGGTAGACAATCTCTTCTCCTCTAGAATGGTCCTCCAACCCTTGACCTTTAGTTGATTGAGTGACCGGGGAGAAGGACCCTGAGCGATTGGTACCTGTACCACTGTCTGAGCAGGAGGAGGGCTGGAGCTGAAGTCGGAGGAGTAGGTATTTGAGGCTCCAGAACCCTAGATGAATCATGTCAGGATTTGGAGTGTAGCTCCGCTCTCCTGGCCTGAAACAACAGATAATCCTCCAGCTCAGAGATAGAGGCCGGAGAGTCATCCTGAGAATCACCCTCACTGTCGGAGGTAGTGAGGTGTGTGGCGTAGACCCCTTCACTATCGGAGCTCCCCTCCGCTGGTGTCACATCCACTGGCGCCTTGCCCTTGCCTTTACCTCCCTTTGGAGGTAGTTTTGCAGCCGGTGCCCAGAGAGCAGCCGATTCCTCATTTATTACATTCCCATGTGCCTGCTTTCGGGGCGGTTGGTTCCTTTCAGGTACTTTAGGTCTAGCCATGCCTGTAAAAAAACTTGAAAACCGTTAGATAAAGTGTTAAAAAGAATGCAGGAACACAATTCTAGGAAGACTCGCCGAACCGGTCGACGAGTCGCTGAACCACTTTGGCGAGCAAGGCTGGGCTTGCTGAAAGTTCCAGTACAAAATTGCTCAAATTTCAAAGCTGGTCGGCAGGGCCATTCGGTGGATCGCCGACACCAATCGGCAAACTAGAAGTAGCTCACCGAAAGTTACAGAATAATTATATAAATTAAGGGCGCAAAAGAGGGGACTTTCGACGAGTCTCCGAGTGAACTCGGCTAGCGCAGGCATATCACCGAAAGTTACAGCACTTAAAGCCTCAAAAGAGAGAAAAAAAAGGCTATCAAATGGGACTTAGGTGAATCGCTGAACCACTCGGCGAGCTCGACCCAGCTCGTCGAGTAGTCCAACATGCCAATTTTTCACCCCAAACTTCAATATCAAGCCCGCAGCCCACGAAAAGAAAAATTAAACACCAAAAACATGTAATTAACACAAGACCCATATGATCCATACCCTCGGGGTACTCAGAATTCCCCCGATTTAGCCAAAATTGGCCAATTGACGGCTTTTCCCCTTAAGAATGATGTCAACCGCTCTATCATTGGGTAAATTTTGACAATTAGCACAATTCAAGGTTATTTAGACTTCACCCCGCTAGACCCATAACATATTCAACATAACCCAACAATTTAATCAGTTATCGACATGGGGATTAACCATTTACGAACAATTAAAGATGATTTTACTTAAGAACGGGCAAACCAACTATAACACAATGAATCAAACAACATTACATAGAGATATCAACAACAAAAAACTGATTGCATTTGATTTCAACCAACTATTTAGTTCGAGGTTTGGAAAACCAACCTTTAATGACGAAAGTTGAAAAGCTAGGAAGCAAAGAGTCCCCAAAATCTGCCCTGAGCAAAGATTCCAAACGAAACGAGAATAAAAATATGATAATGCAAAAAATCTACTATCCGTTGTGAGAGTACGGAAGTTGAAAAGTAAGAAAGTGAAGGGATTTTTGAATTTAAAACCGTTTGGCCTTTTAAAACTCTTCAGTTCGCGTGCCAGGCGGTGAAGTAATTCGGGTCTGCCGACCCACTCGGTGATACGTCGAGTAGCACTTTAGCCCGTCGAGTTTTACAGAACCTCTGGCAAGCCAGGTGGTTCCAACGGCGGTCCAAGTCGGGCTCACCGACCTGTTCGGCGAGTCGCCGACTCAACTTTTGGCTTGCCTAGTTGCCATTCTCCCAATTTTCAACTTTTCAACCTGCACATTCAACACCCGTTATTCAAACAACAGATATAAAAGCAATAAACTTTGGGTTCCCTCCCAAGAAGTGCCTAATTTAACGTCGTGGCACGACGTGGATACACTTTCAAGGTTCATTTTTTGGGTTAGCCAAGGTATCACTTGGTAGACCCCCTTTTAGCCTTGGGTTCAAATGAGATGAAATTTGACCCATTTGCATTTCCAATTTCTTAATGGACACTGAGTATGAGGTGACCGTCTGATTGAGAGTGGAGACGTCCTCTTTCATTTCTTTCAACACTTTGTCCGACCCTTCTACCTTATTGAGGATGCGTGCAAGCATGTCTTCCGTACGAAAGTTCTCCGGGTCAGCCTTTTGATCTTTAGGCTTTTGACGTTCATGAGGTGGGACGTATCTTTCCTTCTCACCATCCCTTTCCTTCCAAGTAGCATTACGGTCACACCATTTTCTGTCACGGACTCTCCATCCATCATCTCTATTCCAACCCGGATTTCCACCCGGCCTTGGATAGTTTGGAAGAAAACCTCCTCCTTGATTTGCAAGGAAGTTCACTTCCTCATTATACAATGCCTCAAAGTGTGCTTCATCGGGGTTTAATCCACCAATAACCACAACATTTACACTCTTCAACCCACTACCCATCACATTTTTTGACAATATATCAAGTTGGGTCATCATTTTGGCCATATTTTGGTCTCTCTCTTGATCCTTCTTGACCTGCTCTTTCGTTATCCTAAAGGTGAGCGGAGACACTTGGTCCTCACGAGTGTACCATGCTCTGTTAATCTTAGTCATGCCATCAAGGAGTTGAGATGCTACCTCATAAGGCTGTTGCATTATACCCCCTGGAACAAGTTGATCAGCAACACCTTTGTTCACCGAGTCAAGACTCCTATAGAAGTATTGTAACAACACGTTGTTTGGAAGTCCGTGAGTCGGGCATTGAAGTACCAACTTCTGAAATCTCAGCCACGTCTCGTGGATTGGTTCACCTTCCAAGTGTTTGAAACCTTAAATACTATCTCTTAATGTCATCATTTTAGACGGGGGAAAAAATCTTACAAAGAAAGCCACGGTAAGTTCATACCAAGTAATAATGGAATTCTTCGGGAGATCCGCTAACCATTTGGTAGATTCTCCTATCAAAGAAAAGGGGAACAACTGGAGACGGACTGATTCTTGAGAGATATTCTGGAATGAGAACGGACCACATACATCGACGAAATCCCGAATGTGCTCATGGGGATCCTCATAGGCTAGCCCTCCCTACAATCCTTTCATTTGCAAGAGTCGTAGCATGGTGCTAGTGACATGGAAGACATCATTCCCCTCGACAGGAGGTAGACGTATAGCACCAACACCACCCAATTGGATCAGATCATTAACATCATTCAAGTTCCCGATATCATCTTGGTGGCCAATTTGGATACCATTACTCCCGTTCACGCTCATTTCTTCTTCTGTTGAAAAACAAACATAACCAACAAAGTGAGTCGATTCAACTACAACACAAAAAGATCAAAATTCAAACTTCAATAATAGAATTCTAAACACCACTCCCCGGCAGCGGCGCCATTTTTGATAAGCGCTCAAATACACCTCATCTGATACAAGGTGTAGATGATCGTTATCTAGTATAAAACCCAACGAGGAGTTGGGGTCGAATCCACAAGGAGCGGTACAAGTTCTAATTCAGTTACGAAGTTACAAATATAATCTAATTGGTGGTAGGAATAAAAATTATCGTAAACATTTAGTTAAATTGAAAGGGGTAACAACAAATGACAGATGGGGGAATCGGTTTGTTAATTAACAACTAAAACAAATACGAAAACAGGGGAATCAACAATGTTGAGAGAATTCTTGGGATGTGATCGATTATAGGCTAATTTCGCTATATGGGTAATTGAAATTTACTAACGATTGCTAAATCTCAGTAGGTAGGCTAGACTATAGGTGCAATAGCGTTCTCTTGAACAACTATTATGATTCAAGTGAGTTCTCTCAAAGTTCAACAAGCTTAGCAATATAAACAGCCCAAAACCTTAATTTATCGACTCTCTCGAGCTAGATAGGTAGAATCAAGTTTAGAATTCACTCTATCGAGCTAAACCCATATCAACCCAATAACTACAATCATTAATCGAAAGCCTTGATTATAAAACCTCTTTCTCAAGCAAGCCTAGAAATCTAAGTTAGAATTGCATTTGCAACTACAATACATAAATTAATACACAACTATCAATTAAACCCAAAAAATTAAGCATTTAAATTAGTAAATAGCAATACCCATAAGCTAATTAAGCCAATAATCATATGATCACACCCCAAGAATTGGGGTTTTAGCTACATATCATAAAAAGATAGAAACAATTACTAACTATATTAGCCATGAGCTGGGTAAAAGTGTCCAAGTCTCTACAATGCTCCAAATTGAATTTGTTAAAAAACCCACTTGTAAATCCTCAAATTTAAGCTTCAAAAGCTTCAAAGTCTACAATGGAAACTCCAAAACTCAGTGAAAACTCAAACTCTAAAACTTTGGGGATCAGAACTCTTCACTCTTCATTTTAAATTTCAATTTATACTTGCCCAGTTTTTGGCCTTAAGGGCCATTGGGTGAAGTAAGTCGCACCTCGCCAACCCAGTCGTCTATCCGCCCTTCGCTACAATCCATTGCCAGTTTGCATTGGTCATTTTTCTTCAAGGTTCTGTGAATTTAGGCGATCAAGGTTGATGTCGCCCAGTTGTTCGGCGATGCACCGACTGCCCATTTCTGTCGCCAAGTTAGTTCTTCCCCAGGGCTGGCACGCTGGAACTTTGGGCGAGCTAAAGTGCCACTCGGAGGTTCGCCGAGTGGTCTTGGCGATCACCTGGATTGCCTTCCTTCAAATTCTTCAGCTTTTCCACTCCTTTTTGCCCGGTAGTGTCCTTGCCTTGCTCCTTAGCCTTCATTGCTGCAAATCAACACTTTAACATCAGTTTAGAGCATAAATTAGGCATTTAAGGATACTTAAACCATGAAAACAAAGCCCTAAATTAGTCGAAATCTCAGACTCATCACTTTTCTTTGTCATGTGTTATCCAGCAGAGGGATCAAAATGGATTCTTAGAAAATTGAGGCAGTATAGCATTGACCCAGATCCACATTTCCAAAAGATATTAGAAGTTTATTGGGTTTGGTCGGTTATTAACGGAATTTTGTTTAAGGATTTTCATCCATAGCTTCCCTATTGACTAAGTTGACTCAGAAGAAGGTCAAATTTTAGTGGTCAGATGAGTGTGAGAAAAACTTCTTAGAACTGAAGACTAGGTTGACAACAACTCCTGTCTTGAATCTACCAGATGGTTCAGAAGGTTATGTGATTTATTGTGATGGCTCCAGGGTTAGCCTAGGTTGTGTGTTGCTGTAGCGAGGTAAGGTCATAGCTTATGCTTCTAGGCAGCTTAAGGTCCATGAGAAGAACTACCCGACTCATCACCTTGAGCTTGCAGCCGTAGTGTTTGCCCTAAACATTTGGAGACATTACTTGTATGGTTTTCATGTTGATGTGTTCACATATCATAAGAGCCTCCAATATGTGTTCACCCAGAAAGAGTTGAATCCTTGGCAGAGGATATGGCTTGAATTCCTTAAATACTATTACATGAATATGCTTTACCATCCGGGTAAGGCCAATGTAGTGGCCGAACCTCTCAACAGACTATCTATGGGTAGTGTAGCACATGTTGAGGAAAGAAAGAAAGAGTTAGCCAAAGATGTTCACCGCCTTGATCGCTTAGGAGTTTGCCTTACGGACACGTCAAATGGTGGTGTGATAGTTCAAAATGGATCAGAATCTTCAGTGGTAGTGGACGTTAATGAAAAACATGATAGTGTTCCTATATTACTTCAATTGAAATGTGCAGTTCATCAATAGAAAGTTGAGGTTTTCTCCCAAGAGGGAGTTTGGGTGCTTCGTTACCAGGGTCGCTTATGTATTCCTAATGTGGGTGAGTTGAGGAAACAGGTCCTTATATAAGCCCATAATGCCAGATATTCCATTCATCCAGGTGCCACTTAGATGTACCGTGATATATGGGAAGCCTTTTGGTGAAACGACATGAAGAGGGGCATAGCAGACTTTGTGGCTAAGTGTCCTAACTGTCAACAAGTTAAGGTAGAACATCAGGAGGTATGAATCAAGAGATTAACATTCCTACATGGAAGTGGGAAGTGATAAACATGGACTTCATTAGGGGTTCACCTCGTACTCGCAGACAACATGACTCCATTTGGGTGATAGTGGCCAGAGTCACTAAGTCCGCTCACTTCTTGGCTGTAGAGACTACAGATTCAGCGGAGGACTACGCCAAACTCTACATCAATGAGATAGTCAGGTTGCATGGGGTTCCCTTGTCTGTCATCTAAGAAAGAGGTCCTCAACTTACCTCTCATTTCTGGAAATCATTTTAGAAAGGTCTTAGTACTCAGGTAAATCTCAGTACAACATTTCATCCACAGACGGATGGTCTGGCAGAGGGTACCATTCAGACCTTAGAGGACATGTTGAGAGCTTGTGTGGTCGATTTCAAGGGTAGTTGGGATGATCACCTACCTCTCAGAGAGTTCTCCTATAATAATAGCTTCCATTTGAGTATTCAGATAGACCAGTATGAGGCACTATATGGGCGTAGATGCAGGTCCCCGATTGGTTGGTTTGAAGTAGGTGAAGCAGCCTTGATTGGGCCAGATTCGGTTCATGAGGCTATGGAGAAAGTTCAGCTCATTAGAGATAGCCTAAAGACAACTCAGAATCATCAGAAGTCCTATGAAGATGTGAGGAGAAGGGACTTAGAGTTTGAAATCGATGATTGGGTTTTCTTGAAGGTGTCACCTATGAAGGGGGTGATGAGATTTGGCAAGAAAGGAAAGCTCAGCCCCAGGTATGTAGGTCCTTACAGAATCCTGAAAAGGGTTGGTAATGTGGCTTATGAGTTAGAGTTGCCAGCAAAACTAGCAGCGGTTCGTCTAGTCTTTCACATTTCCTTGTTGAAGAAGTGTGTGGGTGATCCGGCATCGATAGTGCCATTAGAGAGTGTGGCTGTGAAGGATAGTCTCACTTATGAAGAGGTGCAAGTTGAGATTCTTGACCGCCAGGTTCGTAGGTTTAGAAATAAGGAAGTCGTTTCAATAAAGGTTTTGTTTTGGAGTCAGTCCATAGAGGGAGCTACTTGGGAAGCAGAAGCAGCCATGATGGCAAAGTATCCTCACCTCTTCCCTTCTGATTCAATTTCAGCTTAAGGTACTAGTTCCTCTCCAGTCTCTCAGTTTACTGTTGTGTCATTCAGTCTCAATATCGTATTCCCTCACTTATTCTTGCATTTCAGCATATTTGCATGTTCATGGAACTCAATTCAATTAGATATCAGTTTCATGTACGTAGTGGTAGGGATTGCAGCTCCTTCCCTCCATACTCAGCTTCTTTAGTCTTCATTCGAGGACGAATGTTCCCAGAGGGAGATAATGTAACACCTTGGGTCCCAGGGAGATGAGAGCTACGGTCGTGGTCCACGGTCCGTCGATGGACCCACGGTTCGTCGGTGGGGTCTCTTCATTGGGGTCCAAGATTAGGGGTCTCTGATCCCACCCACGGCCGACCAGTACGGTCCGTGGTTGGACCTACGAACCATGGTTGGATCTACGGACCGTAGGTGTGGCCGTTGGTGAGGATTGACAGTTATTTGGTTAGAAAGGGCTTTTGGGTAAACTTCAAACGGTCATATCTTTTAGCACAAAATGAATTAGGTGCCCATTACCTATCAAATTAAAAATAATTAAGTCCTCTTTCCAACGCCACCAAGTTTGCTAAAGTCCAAGACCGGAGTAAAAAGTTATGCTTGTTTCAGTAGAGCCCTGTTGGGCAGGACCACAATCACGACCTAGTTAACGGGAAATGGTTTAAACGACGGCTCGTCAGTCCACTCATGAGTGGCACTTAGTCAGCTTTAAGTCAGGGTCATTTTTGTCTTTTCCCCTATGCGTTGGGCACTTAAACTACGTCTTTTGATGCCTAAATTACGTCATTTCACTAGGTATAAGCCTAATAACCTAGTCAGACATACCCAGAACCCCCATTCTCTAAAAAATCATCCAACTTAGAGAAAAAAGAAGAGGAAAAGTCGCTAGTCCTTCCAAGAACAAGTAGAGGCGATCTTCGAAGTTCAGCCCTGAATTCCAGAGGATTTCTCTGTAGATTTCATCACCAGGTATGTGGGATTTCACTAGTGGGTTCCTTTCATCCACTAGGTCCCTAGAATTCAGTCAGTTCTTTGATTCCACATAACTTGTTTAGACCTAGGATTTGTAAAATCGTGGGAATTATGGTGAATTCAGCTGCTAGTATCCATAGTCAAAATAAAATGTTTTCTTGGAAACGTTGCTCAATTCCTTATATAAAACTCCAAACCCTAGTTTGTGTAAATTCTCTTAATTCATGAATTATACTTGCTAGGTCAGTTAAATAGAAAATCATGCTCCAGATTTCAAATGTCACATTCTTAGTATATAAATGTTGCATTCTTACTTAGCATGTCAATATTTTGACCTATTCAGTAGTTAGTGCATTTTAGCTTAGTTAGTGTGTTTATTTCTTATGGATCTAAACAATAATTGTACTTCCTACACTTATTAATGGTGTAGTTTACGTTTTATTCCGTTTCTTCCATTTGTGTTTGTGAATGGTTACGAGTATATTTTTGGTAAGGATATTCTATTAAAAGGCTGATAGAAACCGGTCATTTTCTTGTTCTTATATACAATTTCATTTTTGTAAACTCCACTGAGTAAAGATATGCTAGTATATTGCTGCAGCTTAATCCCCTATTTCCTTGAATGTAACTCTGTTAATTTTATATTATTTCTTCATTAACGAGTCTATTATTTTTCAATATATCGCTCACATTGGAGCGTTTTGCTATATTTTTTATTCTTTTCCTTGGCAACTTGCTCACATAGCAGCATGTTGTCTTTAAATTATTTTTTTTGTTGTTGTTGGCAGCAATGCTTCTTCCATATACTATACTGTCCCTTTTGAGTTCATTTTGTTTCGTTTTTGTTAGTGTCCATAGACAAGAGCCAGTGGCATTCTAATTACTTGGGCAATAAACTTGCTCCCATTGAGCTTATCATCTACTGATGACCTAGTTAGCACAAAACCAAATGTTTCAATGTGCCTTGAGGTGTATACTAATGTCCCTTTGAGTTCATTCATATTGTTCACATATGACAATAACAAATCATGGTAATCTAGGATGAACATCTTCTTGTATTCAATTGCCTGCATTAATCATGTATGTATATAACTCAAGAATTCAAATCAAAACTTTACAATGGCTAAAATGCAGCAAAAGTGCACCATTATGAGATCAAAACACTGAATCTTTGATAAAAAATTGAACCAAAACTGATCCAAAAAATGAAAAAAAAATTGATCCAAATTTACTTCGTTAACAATGAAAATACATTACAATGAAACTTGTGAATTATACCAAGTCCTAAAATGTAAGGAGATTAACAAAACTAAACATAATTTAACTACCATGCAAACAAAAAAATGAACTGCAATTAAGATCATTACACTAACTAGACACCATTCACAAATTCTCGTACCACAAACACCATTCCGCAATGACATATGCAAGATTCTCCTGTATCATTATAGGAAGCAAACAAAATATTTAAACATTTGAATTAAGAGAATACTTTCAAAATTAATACTCTAACTTGAATCCTTCAACTTCAATATAGTATTGCGCTAGAAATTTGATCATTTGGTTTGAAATAGATCTTGAAATTGTTGAAGAAAGAAAAGAGGGAAAAAGACAAAAGGGTACTAGGGTTTAGGGAGAAAGAAGATCGATCAATTAGTTTTTAGTTGATATGGGTCTTTAATTGGGTTTAGGCATGGGGCTGTGGGTATGGGTCAGACTGGATGGGAAAAAATCCAATGTGAATTAGAATTTAATTTACCCTATAGAAAGATGCCATATAATAATAATAATAATAATAATAATAATAATAATAATAATATTAATAATAATAATTTTAAAAATTGGCTGTTAGTGTTAAGGGTAAAAATGGACCCAAAAGGTGGACTAAGGGGTAGTTTTAGCCCAATAGGTGAATGAGGGGTATATTTAAACCTTTTCGAATAGTCCAAGGGTATTTTTGCCCATTTTTCGTAGAATTTAAAGAATTAAAAGGATAGCCTTTCATACAAAAGAGTTTGACAAAAGCGAAATAAGTCTCAAAACCATCTAATACATCATAAGAAAAGTGATTGGACGTAAGCCATACATCACATATAATTCTGAAATGAAAATGACATATAACAATAAAAGAGTCTCGGTCCTCAGAACATGAGGACTCACCAATCTCTCCAAAGCTCAAAGGGTCAAACTAGCCACGTGGAATAGGAGTGTCGGACCCCACATTAGTGAAAAAATGTAGGCACAAGTATTCATTAGTACATAAAATGTGCTAAGTATGATAGCAATGCATAAGAGTTATGACATCATGCTAAAAAGGGACTTTACATGACATGCAATGACCAAACTAAATGATAAGATAACATGTTATAAACATAAGTCATAATCAGGGTCAACGCAAGCTAAAAATCTTTAGAACACATGTGAGATACTTTTAGAAAGTAACCTTAGTTCATTATTGTGGGAAGTTTACCTTTAACCGACATAGACCATGTGAGCTATAACATGGATTCCATCAGGGGTGGGGGTACAGGGTAAATTTTTTTTTTTTTTGTAATAAAAATTATTTTTTTAATAATAATAATATAGGGGTAGGTTGGGGTGGTAGGGGTTGAGGTATTAATAATTTACCTTTGACTTAATATTTTTCGGCTTTAGTATATTAAAGTGGGTTACAACAATTTTACCCAAACCATATTTTACCACATTCATATTAACCCATATTTTTTATGGGTGGATTGTGATCCAATCCATTTTAACTCAATCCATATTCAATCCATCCACAGCCGATCCAATCCACCCATTTGCCGCCCCTAACATGGAATTCAGTGTCTATCCCACACCGAAAAGGGATTGTCCTACTTTTCAAGGTAAGGACCATAAGTCTTGAGCTAAAGTGGATCCACTAGCAAATGTCTATCTGAGACAACTATCCTATGGTGGAACATAGTTTATGGGACATGAGAAATCACCGCTAGTCCACTCGGTTCTAACCATAAATCCCAGGAAATAGTCATTAATCATATTCATCTTATTATCCATGAAAAGGCACAATTAAGTAACCAATCCAAGCTAGAGTTCATTAGAGTATCTCCTTAGTCTTGATTCAACTTAGGTGAGAAAACCTTTCAACCTTATGAATCCTTTTTGTGAGAAAACCCTATCACAATCATATTTTGAGTAGTATGTGAGAAATCCTTTCACCACAACAAGAACATTGATGCTTTACTCTCAAATCAACCTTAAACCATTTATGTCAATTTCATAAAGAAACATGCTTAACTTCATAAATTCGTCTTTCATAATTCATAAGCTTCATCATAAGATCAAAATCTAGAAATCATGGAGTCATGCAGGGGTTCATGTGAATTTACCTAAAACCATGTAATTACTTCAATTCATGCATAATAGGATACGAAACCATCAATTGGATCATAATTGAAAAGAACCCATGAACATTCAATAAAACCCTAACTTTGATTGGGTAATCTAACTTTGTAAAATTGGATAATTTAAGAACCCTATGGAGGAAAGGACTCCATAGGTAAATACTAACATATGTTGATGTCAAAAGCACAAAATCCTAGACTTGGAGGGAATTTGGAGATTTGATCTTAAAACCCTAGACTTCTTCTTCAAGCTTTAGAGAGAGAAATTTCTGGAGAAAGAACTTGGAGGGATTCGGGGAAATTTGATGAATGATTTAGAGTACAAACTTATATAGGGTCTAGGATTAGGATTAAAATTACCTAGTTTAGGAATTAATCAATTAGGGAAAAGACTAAAAAACCTTAAAAAAATAACTGCCGACCACCATCTACGGTTGGACCTAAGGTCAGAGACTCTAATTTTGGCCAACATTCGACGCAACCTATGTACGGTTTATAGGTCCTTCTATAGACCGTACATATTGTCACGCCCCGAGCCTACACCCTGGACGTGGCCGACACTTGAGAACCATCGCTGGTCCCAAGTAAACCCTTGGCCTGACTCAATACTCAGCGGGAGACTTACTCAAGTAAAATAGAATCTCAAATACAAACTCAACTCATAAATAAAGTAGTTCAACTCAAAAATACTCAAATGAACATAAGTGTCCAACTAAAAGTCTGTAAAATATAAACAAGGAAAGTGAGAAAAAGACTCCTCAACTACTACAGTCTATTAAACCTCTAATAACTATGAAGGAATCGGGACAAGAACAACGATATCCTAACAGTAATAGAAGTAAATGTGGAACCCTCCGAAAGCAAGGAGGCTCACCAAAACTAACTGGGACTGCAAGTGGTATCGACGAAGCGCTTGTTGATGACCATGAATACCTGTATCTGCATCATGAAATGATGCAGGCCAAATGGCGTCAGTACATTGAATGTACAAGCATGTAAGGGGAACTCTGCAACATAAATATGGGCTTGAACTGATACACATGAAGACATACTCACCTCATCTCAACTCAACTCAACTCAATGTGAATGAACCACTAAAAGATGCAAGATGTATAAAGCTTTTAAAAACAGTAGATAATAACTCAATGTATACAAAAATACAATAATAAATTTTTTACTCTTATTTGGGAGATTCTCTAACCGAGAACCATCACTATGAGCTACGTGATGATACAACGTCTCGTTCACGCTGTCAGAACTGTCCTACACCTTGCCGGAGTATAGGAAATGCTCAACTAAGTGGATCTACTAAGCTATGCTTAAAAGAAATAAGGCATCATCTAAAATGTATGATCCTTTATCCATGTTGGCATACTTGGTTTATGAGCATTTTGAGTTGTCTGAATTCATCCCCATATCGGTGCTCAATACTACTCCCAATAATATATAACTCATGCTCATATGTTTTAAAACATAATTATTCATCAATTTGAGATAATTGCTCAAAAGGTTCTCTTAAAAGAGACAATACTTAAAAACTCCTCATGAACCCGTTTAGAATCAAGGTTTCCTCTCATTTTAAATGTAAAAATGTTTACAGTTGGGAATACTTAATTCCCTTATACTCATTTAAATAAATGAAACTCAAATCTCCTAATTCTCATACTCATTTACTCAAGTCTTAAAAAAAGTTATAAATAATTGTAAAAACTTCTCAAAATGACTCAAAAAGGTTTCTCAAACTTTACTCTTAATATTTATATTAGTTTGATACGAAGATTTAAGAGTTATGATTAGGATATTGGATTTCTCAATGATTCATCGAGGCTTAGATAGTTGATAATAAGGAACAAGCGAAGACTCAAATTGGAGAGCACTGACGCGACGCGTATGATGAATTAAATGTTTTGTGTGAAATAATTTTTGAGATAGAGGACTCTGTATCCTCTCCGTGACATGGAGAGGGGTGATTATCTGGAGGGGGAAAAATTAAAACGTCTCCGAAACGCGGCCTTGGGCTAAATTATTTGGCCGATCTTTTCTTCCTCTCCCAAACTCAATTCAACTCATACCGAAAGCAATTTCATTGTCCAAATTCACAAAATTTTACAAACCCAAAATGTTTTCAATGAAACCCACACAAAATTCTTCAAGAATAACACTCATTCGCAAAACCCTCACCTCAAGAACTCAACAAGACTCTATCAATAATGAATGAAGCTAAAACCTCAAGAACTTCATCAAGAATCTCAATCAATCAACTTTAGAACGAATTCATGGCTGAAATTTACATGATTGGCATGCGGGTTAACAAACCCAACACTATGAAAGCTTACATACCTCGAAAGCACTAAGTTCTTGACGATTTTCCCCAAATTCTTAAAGAACTCTTGAAACCTCCTCTTTTCTCCTCTTAAACTTTGCCCTAACTTTCTTAAACATTTTAGAATGAATGAAAAATTGATTTCTATCAGCTTAGATCCCTAATTGGGTGAAAAAAATGTGTAGGCCTAGTGGGGGTAGGGAAAAGACCAAACTACCCCTCTTTAAAATGGATGAATTTCCTTAACTAGATAGGCTTCATTCAAACAGGCATATCTCCTTCATTCGAACTCAAAATTTAGCAAACACGGTGGCGTTGGAAAGAGGACTCAACGACCTTCGATTTGATACCTCATGGGCCACCTAACTCATCATGTACTGAAAGTTATAGTCATTAGAAGTTGACCCAAAACTTAAAACTGACCAAAGTTTAAGGTGTTACAATATCTCCCCCTTGGGAACATTAATCCTCGTATGAAATCACTCTAAGTAGAACAGGGTGTGGGAAACATCTAACACCCAATTCAAATACCCAACATGCAATTCACATTGCTTAGAAAATCAATTTAATGAGTACCAAGAAAAGAGTTATTACCTTAGTTTGGAACTTCTCTGAAAGTAAAGAGATGTGGGTATATCTTCTGCATATCCTCCTCAGCCTCCCAAGTAGCTTCCTTAACAAACTGATTCCTCCATAAGACCTTGACTGATGCAACCTCCTTGGTTCTCAACTTGCGAACTTGACGATCAAGAATCTGAATGGGTATCTCCTAATAAGATAGGGTCCTTAATACCAATATTCTCAGTAAATATGAGAAGTGAAGGATCGCCCATACACTTCTTCAACATAGAAATGTGGAATATTGATGAGTCCGAGATTTCGACTCATTTAGGGATTTATTTTGATAGTATAAGTGTCCTCAAATGCCTAATTTATGCTCTAAACTGATGTTAAAGTGTTATTTTGTAGCTATGAAGGCTAAGGAGGAAGACAAGGACATGACCGGACAAAAAGGAACTAAAAAGCTGAAGAAGTGAAGAAAAGTGATCTTGGTGATCACCAAGACCAGTCGGTGCACCACCGAGTGGCACTTTAGCTCACCCAAAGTTCCAGCGTGCCAGCCCTGGGGAAGAACCAAGTTGGAAACAGAAGTGGATAGTCGGTGAATCGCCGATCGACTCCGCGACGGAAACTTTTATCGCCCAAAGTTACAGGACCTGGGATGCTAAGGACGAATGCAAAATGGTGATGGAAGGAGCAAAGGGTGGATCACCGAACCACTCGGCGAGGCGCGACTTATACCGCCGAGTGGACTTTCAGGCCAAAACACTGGAAACTATAAATTGGATTTTTAAAGGAATTCTGAGGAGTTCCCAGATAGTTCTGATCCCCAAGTTTTAAATTAGATTTTTCTCTTAGTTTTTCATTTCTTATTGTAGAATTTCAGGATTTATAAGCTTAATTTTGGGGATTTGCAAGTGGGTTTTTGAATTTAATCACTTTGGAGCATTGTAAAGGCTTGGAGACTCTTACCCAGCTGATGGCTAATCTAGTTGGTAACTGTTTTTACCTTTTTATGATGCTTAGCTAAAACTCTAATTCTTGGGGTGTGATCATGTGAGTATCGGTTGAATTAGCTTATGGGTATTGTTATTTACAGACTTAAATTCTGAATTAAAGTGGTTTAATTAATAGCTATGTTTTAATCTAAGAATTGTAGTTGCAAATGCAATTCTAGTTTAGAGTTCTTGGCTTGCTTGAAAGAGAAGTTTTAGAACCAAAGCTTTCGATTAATGATTTTAGTTATTGGGTTGATATGTGTTTATCGCGAAATAGTAAATCTTAAATCCAATTCTATCCATCTAGCTCGAGAGAGTGGATGAATTAAGGTGTGGGTTGTTCTTTTTGTGTTATAGTTTAATCGACTTACTTTGTTTGTGTTTGTGTTGGCTGTTATTGAAGAGAAGAAGAAATGAGCGTAAATGGGAGCAATGGTAGCCAAGTTGGCCACAAAGACGATATAGGGAATTTGAATGATGTTAATGACCCTATCCAAATGGGTGGTGTCGGGTCTATACGTCTACCTCTTGCGGAAGGGAACACTGTTTTTCACATCACTAGCACAATGCTTCAGCTCCTACAAATGAAAGGATTGTTTGGAGGGCTGGCTCATGAGGATCCCCATGAGCACGTTTGGAATTTCGTTGACGTTTGTGGACCGTTCTCGTTCAAAAACATTTCTCAAGAATTGGTCCGTCTTCGATTATTTCCATTCTCTTTGATGGGAGAAGCCACAAAGTGGTTGGCTTATCTTTTGAGAAACTCCTTTACCACTTGGGATGAGTTGACCACAACTTTCTATGTGAGGTACTTTCCCCCGTCAAGGTTGATGACGTTAAGGGATAGCATTCAAGGCTACAAATGCTTGGAAGGGGAACCAATCCAGGAGAGGTGGATGAGGTTTCAAAAGCTATTATTTCAGTGCCCAACTCATGGGCTGCCCCACGATGTCTTGTTGCAATACTTTTACAGGAGTCTTGACTCAGTGAACAAAGGGGTTGCTGATCAACTTGTTCTCGGTGGTATAATGCAACAGCCTTGGGAGGTCGCATCTCAACTCCTTGATCGCATGAAAAAGATCAATAGAGCATGTAACACTCGTAAGGACCAAGTGTCTCCTCTCACCTTTAGAATGACAAAATAGCAGATCGAGAAGGATCAAGAGAGAGACCAAAACATGGAAAAAATGATGACCCAACTGGACTTATTATCAAAAAATGTGATGGGTAGTGGGTTGAAGAGTGTAAATGCTGTGGGTTTTTGTGGAGTAAACCCCGAGGAAGCACAATTTGAAGCGTTGTACAGTGAGGAAGTGAACTTCCTTGCAAATCAAGAAGGAGGGTTTCGTCAAAATTATCAAAGATCGGGTAGAAATACGGGTTGGAACAGAGATGATGGATGGAGAGATTGTGACAGAGAATGGCGTGATCGTAACGCCACTTGGAAGGAAAAAGAGGGTGACAAGGATAGGTACATCCAACCTCATGAGCATCAAAAGCCCAAGGAACCAAGGGCTGACTCGGAGAGTGTCCGTACGGAAAACATGCTCTCACGCATTCTCAATACGGTAGAGGGGTCGGACAAAGTCTTGAAAGAAATGAAAGAAGAAGTCTCTACACTTAACCAGATGGTCACCTCACATTCAGTGTCAATCAAGCAATTGGATACACAAATGGGTCAAATCTCGACCATTTGAATCGAAGGCCAAAAGGAGGGTTGCTTAGTGACACAATGAAAAATCCCAAAAATGAAGTGTGAGTTGGTATCTCTGTCGTGCGACGACGTTAAATAAGTCGATTCTTGGGAGGCAACCCAAGTCTTTGATGTTTTAAATTTTCTTTTTGAATAACGAATGTTGATTTTGCAGGTTGGAAAGCAAAAAGTGTTGGAAAATGGGTAATTAGGCGAGCCAAAAGTCCAGTCGGCGACTCACTGAAGAGGTCGGCGAGCCCAACTTGGACCGCTGTTGGAACCACCCAGCTTGATGTGAAATTCTGTAAAACTCGACGAGCTAAAAACTCAGTCAGTGACATGCCGAACAGGTCAGCGAGCCTGACTTTGTCCGCCGTTAGAACCCCCAAAGGGCTGGAAGTTCTGTAAAACTAGGCGAGCCAAAGCACCACTCGTCGCATCACCGAGTGGGTCTGCGGGCATGACATACTCCGCCGACTGGCGCGCGAACTGAAAGGTTTTAAAGGGCCAAATAGTTTTAAATTAAAAAATCCTTCATTTTCTCATCTTTTCAACTCCCCTACTCTCACCCTGATATTGTATCTTTCATATTTTCGCATTTTTACCTTCGTTTCGCTGGGGATCTTTGCTCGGGATTGTGGAATTTCTTTGCCGCCTAGCATTTCAAAGTCTTTTTCGGCATAAAGGTTGGTTTTCCGAACCCCGAACTGTATATGAGGTTGAAATCGAATAAAATCAATATTTTGTTGTTGAATATTGTTGGGTAATTATCGTATGAGTGTTTTTTTGCTTAGTTTTAAGTAAATCAAAATTAATCGGCATTTAATCATGATTCCCGTGTCTTTGCTTATTGATATCAAGTCAAAATTGTTGGGTTGTGCTCAATTTTTGTTGGGTCTAGCGGGGTGAAGTCTGAGTAACCCCGGATTGTGCTAAATGTCATAGTTTACCCGATGATTGAGCGGTTGACGTCATTCTTAAGGGCAAAAGACGTCAAATGGCCAATTTTGGCCAAATTGAGGGAAGTCTGATTACCCCGAAGGCATGGGTAGTATGGGTCTTGATTTAATATTATAGTGTAAGTGTTTAATTTTTATTTCATGGGTTGCGGATTTGATTTTGAAGAATGGGGTGAAAACTGGCACGTTGGTCCATTTGGCGAGCTGAGTCGAGCTCACCTAAGGGTTCGTCGGTTCACCGAAGTCCCCATAGGTCGCCCTTAATTTTCTTAAATTGTTGAGTTTGATTCTGTAACTTTCGGCGATACGCCTGAGATCCCCGAGTTCACTCGGCGACTCACCGAAAGTACCTCTTGATCACCCTTCTGCACCCCTAATTCCTTAAAATACACTGTAACTTTCGGCGAGCTACTTTTAGTTCGCCGATTGGTGTCGGAGATCCGCCGAAAGGCCCTGGACATCGACAACCAATTTTGAATTTTTGAAATTTTTATGCTGGAACTTTCGGCGAGCAAGACTAGGCTCGCCAAAGTGATTCGGCGACTCACCGACCGGTTCGACGAGTCTTTCTACAACTTATTTTCTGCATTTTTTTAGTATTTTTTCTAACATTTTTCATGTTGTTTTGCAGGAATGGCTAGACCCAAAGTCACCGGTAGAGACATGACGCCCTGAAAGCGGGGACAAGGAGTCATTATCAATGAGGATGCAGCTACATCCAGGGGAAAGGCAACAAAGCTACCTACAAAGGGGTGTAAGGGCAAGGGCAAAGTGCCCACAGTTGTGACACCAGAGGAGGGTAGTTCAGATAGTGAGGGTGTCTACGAGACTCCCCTCACCACCTTTGAGAGTGAGAGTGAGTCGCAGAATGACTCTCAGGATGCTATCTCTGAGCCTGAGGATGATCAGCTGCTGCAGGCCCGGAGAGTGGAGCTACGCTCCAAATCTCTTCATGATCCATCCAGGAATTCAGAGCCTACCTCTCCAGCTTCAGCTCCAATGCCTCCTCCGGCACAGACGGTGGTCCCAGCACCACCAGTACAGGGTCCTCCTCCCCGGTCACTCAACAGACTAAAGGCCGAGGGATTGAGGACCACATTAGAGGAGAAGAGATTGTCCACAGATGGTGTGGTGGACAGATATCCAGTGGTTTGGGACACTCTCAGGTTCCATAGATTCGAGGTCTTCACCAAGCCCCATGACCCATACATTCCTACTTGGGTCCGGGAGTTCTACTCTGCGTAGAGTGACTTTGTGCCTCAGGGGAAGAAGAAGGCTAGTGCCTTCAAGCCGGTGGACTCTGTGGTGGTCCGAGGGAAGAAGGTTATATGGAACAGTGATGATATAAATGCAGTATTAGATCACGCCTCCGACTTTATACATGACTACCAGAGCATGATCACGACAAAGACTCTGGATGATTTAAAGGGTTCATTGGCCCCCCCTTCTCTCCGACAGCACCCCGAGATGGATTGAGGCTGGAGCACCAATAGAGAAAAAAGACCTTAATGTGGCAGCTAGATATTGGTTTGGGTTTATCAGCAGCACAATCATGCCATCCCAGAACGAGTCTATCCTCCGCCACCCAAAGGCGGACTGTCTTGGGTCCATCATTGCTAGGAAGAGGCTCAATTTGGGTTTGATTATTGAGAAGGAGATGGCCATGAGGGCCAAGAAGCGCCAGACGTCTCTCCAATTTCTGTTGTTGATCACCGAGTTGTGTCGACGGGTGATATACCGTGAGTTTACGGTATATTTAATGCGTTACACTTAGATTTTGTGTGTGTCTTGGGGTATTTTGGATTAGAAATGATGTTTTGTGTATAATGTTTGCATGAAATAGGCTTGGATGCGGTTGATGAAGATGCGAGCTGAAAAAATGCAGAAGTGACCACCCACGGAACCACCCACAGACCGTAGGTCCAACCACGGGCCGTGGATGGGAAGTCGTAGGTCTTGGCCTGGAGGTTGAGTTCCAGTAACTCAAAGAACCGAGTGCCAGGCCGGACCGTAGTCCAGTCCACGGACCGTGGGTGAGGCATCGTAGGTAGAACATCAGGGAATTCTGACAAGTGTGGAGCCACGAAGCAAGATGACGGACCGTAGGTCGACCCACGGTCCGTCCTGCACGTCCGTCATTGATGATCTGAGAGTTGAAGGTTCCATTACCTGATGAAAGTTTCTAAGTGTTGAGCCACGGAGGGGACCTACGGACCGTAGGTCAACACACGATCCGTAGGTCGAAGCGTCATTTTAAACCGCGTCCTGCCAGTTATTTCCTTATTTATGTTTCGTGTTTTATTTAGGATTTGTTTTCTATAAATAGGAGTCATAAACCTCGTTTTTTGGGGGAGACATTATTGTAAACTCTTAGTTTTTAGTGTTTTTGGAATTAACTTGCAAACTTTAGCAATTTGATTTCCGGAATACGTTTGATACAATTTTCACTTTGAATTTCAATTCAAGATTCGGGTTTTCATCTATTCTACTTGTAAGTTCATGAATTCTTTTAAACTAATTATTAATTGTGATCTTTCAAGCATGAGTAGCTAAATCCACAACTAGGGTTGTGGGAATTATGAGCAATTAACAAAGTATGAATGATAATTAAGTAATTCTAGAATAGAGTTGATACATGTATTGTTAATTATTTTTCTTAGAAGTCTTTTTAACGAGTTCACGCGTTAGAACTCGTCTCGTTGCTAGATACTTGCCATACCAAGGAGGTAGTTAATGAGAAAAGAATTAACAACATAGATTTAGTGGATGTTATCTAATAGTCTAATATCAATTGGAGTAAGGGTGAAAACTAAGCCATACATTGATGTGATGACTAATCTGAGGTAAACGGTGAGGTTTAGTAAAGCAAATCCTCGTAGACGGAACAAGGTGCGAAGTGAAATTCCCTACTTGGAGGACCAATCACTTAGGGATACCTAACTTACCAAGTTTGCATGTAAAACACTAGGAAAGGATTACTGTTATTAGGATTACCGCGTTAAGAGCTTATGGGGAACACATACGCCCTAGTTTCTTTGTCATATTGATACAACAAAGTTGAATCTTGTCTACTTGTTACTTAAGCATTCTAAACTGTCACGTAGTTACAAAATCCCTCCTGTTTACTTTCCTTTGGAAATAATTTGACTAAATAGATATAATTGTTAGTTAAAGTTAAGTCTAAACCATTTTCCTCGTGGGATCGACACCAACCTACAAGTTGGGTTCTTTACTTGATAACAATCGCTTATACTTCTTTAGGGAGGTGTAATTTGAGCGTATCAAATTTTTGCGCCGCTCTGCCGGGGAATTTGGATTTTAGATTAAGTTTAACTACATTATTGAACTTTAGTCAAGTATTTCCTAATTTTACATTTTTTTTTGTCTTCTACAGGTTTCTACTCTAGTGTATGCCATGTACACGGAGTCAAGGCAAACCATTGACCCCCTACGATCCAGAGTTGAATAATACTTTAAGGAAAATAGCTAATCAAGGGGTACACAATATTATTAAGGAAGAGGGTCAAGGAGATAGAGCTGGGGTGCAACCGCCTCAGGTTCATGGTGGTAATATACTTGGTAATGCAGAAAGGGTTCAGAATCCACCAGCACCGAGGTTTCGTGAAAATTATAGGGCTTATTATGATGCGACCACCTCATATGGTCATATTGTTCTTCCGCCTCTACCTCCAGGTCATACATTTGTGGTAACCAACAGTTTGATACAGATGCTTACAGCGAGAGGGTTGTTTGCTGGGTTGGCTTTGAAGGATCCCTATGCTCATATGGCTAAACTTTCCAGTGTGTGCAAAAGTTATGTTGGGCGACAAAGTTAGATATGGATGTTATAGGTATGATGGTCTTCCCACTATCATTAACCGGTGATGCTGTAGTGTGGTTTTCTGAGTTACCATACAATTTGATCTACACATGGGATCAGATGCATAAGGTATTCACATCGAGGTACTTTCCGGTGTCCAAAAATCTCAATCATAAGGATAAATTGAACAACTTCGCCGCATTAATAGGAGAGTCAATCAACAGTTCTTGGGATAGGTTCACTGGATTCATCAGAAATGTTTCAAATCACCGCATTGATGATGAGTTGTTGAAAGAGTATTTCTATAGAGGACAGGATGAAAATAGAAGGGCTGTGCTTGATACTATTGCTGTAGGATCATATTATGAGTGTACTTTTGAGGAGATAGCTGAGAAGCTTGAGAGGATTTCCCAAAACAACAAAGCCTGGAGCACTAGAAAGGCAAACACTAGTATGACCACGTTTGCTGTTCAAGCCGCACCCAACCAAGCCAATGATGAAATTCGGGAAGAGATGGCACAAATGAGAACATAATTGGGCTTGGTACTAAAACATATGAGTGGGAGTGCGGAAAACGTAAATGCTGTGAATTATCTGACTAGATCTCCACCATCACTAGTTGATGAGTGTTACTTTGAGGAGGATGCGTACTTGGTAAATGATTAGACGGGGGGTTTCCGAACCAACACCAAAGGTTCAAACTCGGATAATTGGAGCCGAGGTCAAGGAAACGAAGGTCAGAACTATGGGAACTACAACCGTGAGGGTAACTATGTCCGAGATGGGAACTACAATCGTGACAACTACAACCGGAACTACTATGGCAACAGGAATGATAAGGCTGGTCCCTATGTTCCTCCTAGTAATAGAGAGGGTGGTAATAGTATGTCATGAATTGAAGATATGATGCAGAACATGATGAAGAGGTTTGATGCAACTGATGAGAATGTGAAAGAGATGCGAAACGACTTGTCTGGAATAGGTAAAAAAGTTGATGCCCATCTAGTGTCTATCAAGCAACTTGAGCAGCAGTTTAGTCAGTTGTCCACCAATGCAAATCCACGTCAGCCTGTCACATTTCCTAACAACACCATCCAGAATTTGAAAAATTATGGGCATTGTATGGCAGTCACTACTCGCAGTGGAAAGCAGACCATTGATCCATCCATGCCGTCTGAGGTTGAAAAAGTGGTAGAGAATGATGATGATGAGATTGAGGTTACTGAAGCCCCAAAAGATAGTGCTGAAAAGGAAGCTGAGATGACCCAAAAAGTTGTTCCTATGCCTAGACCTCCGCCTCCATTCCCACAGAGATTGGTGAAAAAGACTGAAGAGGTAAATACCGCAGGTTCATAACTATGTTGAAGTAGCTTTCAATCAATGTTTCGTTGATAGAAGCTTTGGAGCAGATTCCTGGGCATGCGAAATTTATGAAAGATTTGGTGACCAAAAAGAGGGATGTGAGTTTCGAGAATGATGAGAGAATGCAACGTTGCAGTGCCATTGCTACTAGGTCACTTGTGCGAAAGACAGAGGATCCTGGAGCTTTCAGTATTCCTTGTACCATTGGGATGCTACACTTTGCAAAAGCTTTGTGCGATTTAGGTGCCACCAATTAATTTGATGCCATTGACCATATACAAGAAGTTGGGTTTAGGGGATCCAAAACTAACTGCGATGTGTTTACTCATGGCCGATAGAACTGCGAAGAAGCCAATTGGTGTGCTCCAAGATGTCCTTGTGAAAGTGGAGTCGTTCATTTTTCTGGCAGATTTTGTGAAAATTGATTGTGAGATTGACTTTGAGGTTCCCATCATCTTGGGGAGACCATTCCTTGCTACTGGGCGTGCCTTAGTCGATATGGAGAGAGGGCAGATGAAGTTCTAACTGAATAATGAGTAGGTGACTTTTAATATCTGTAGGTCTATGAAACAAGAAAGCGATCTTAAGTCGGTATCAGTGGTGAATCATATTATGGAGCAAGGTTCCGATGTATCTATTGAAGAGAGGTTGGGTGTTGATGCACTGGCAGCGGTAATGATGAATTTTGATGGTGATGGTATTGAAGACTATGATGAATTGGTCTCCGCACTTGATAGGTTTGAATTCCGTTCCAAACTGAAAAGATTGGAGTTAGATATGAAGAATCGCGAATCCCCACCTGCAAAGCCGTCTGTGGAAGAACCTCCAAAAATGGAACTTAAGGCTCTACCTTCACACTTGAGGTATGTATTCTTGGAGAGAGATAGCACTTTACCGGTAATCATTGATGCGAATTTGAGCGAGGAGCAAGTTGAGGCCTTGGTTTCTATTCTGAAGATGTTCAAGAGGGCTATGGGATGGACTATTGCGGATATTATTGGTATTCCACCGGACATTTGTTCTCACAAAATCCAACTCATGCCGGACAGTAAGCCAAGTATTGAGCACCAAAGGAGACTGACTCCCCCTATGCAAGAGGTTGTGAAAAAGGAGATCATTAAGGGGTTGGATGCTGGAGTCATGTACCCCATTACCGATAGTAATTGGGTTTGTCCTGTTCAGTGTGTGCCCAAGAAAGGGGGAATCATAGTGGGTCCAAATGCTATGAATGAACTTGTTCCAATGAGGCCGGTGACTGGTTGGAGTGTGTGCATGGACTACCGCAAGCTAAATGCATGGACAGAGAAAGACCACTTCCCTATGTCGTTCACGGGTCAGATATTGGATAATCTCACTGGTAAGGGTTGGTATTGTTTTCTAGATAGGTATTTAGGCTACAATCAAATCTCCATAGCTCCGGAAGACCAAGACAAGACCACCTTCACTTGTCCTTATGGGACTTTCCCATTCAAAAGGATGCCATTTGGGTTGTGTAATGTTCCAGTGACCTTCCAGCATTGTATGATGTCGATATTTTCAGATATGGTGGAGGACACTATTGAGGTATTTATGGATGATTTCTCTATGGTAGGTGACTCGTTTGATGGTTGTTTGATGCATCTGGCCGAGGTACTGAAATGATGTGAAGAGTGCAGTCTTGTGCTCAATTGGGAAAAGTACCACTTCATGGTAAAAGAGGGGATAGTTCTGGGTCATCGGATTTCTGAGAAAGGTATTGAGGTTGCTAGAGCCAAAGTTGAGGTAATAGAAAATCTTCCACCACCTATCTTTGTAAAGGGTGTTAGGAGTTTTCTTGGGCATGCTGGATTCTACCGGAGGTTCTAAAAGATTTCTCAAAAATTGCACACCCGTTGTGCAAACTACTCGAGAAGGAGTTTAAGTTCGATTTTGATGATGCTTGTCTGGGAGCATTTGGAGAGTTGAAGGCCAAGTTAATTTCCGCACCTATCATTATTTCACCGGATTGGGGACAACCGTTTGAAGTTATGTGTGATGCAAGCGGAGTGGCGCTTGGGGTAGTATTGGGACAGAGGCGTGAAAAGATTTTTTATCCGATTTACTATGCCAGCAAAGCTCTGAATGTGGCCCAAAAGAATTATATTGTGACTGAACAGGAACTCCTTGATGTGGTTTTCGCATTCGCAAAATTTAGGTCCTACTTGCTTGGTTCTAAGGTCATAGTGTATACTGACTATTATGCATTGAGGTATCTGATGGCGAACAAGGATGCAAAACCGAGGTTGATTAGATGGGTACTATTGTTGCAAGAGTTCGAGTTTGAGGTGAAAGATAGAAAGGGGACTGAAAATCAACTTGCCGATCATTTGTCCATATTAGAGGAGGAAGCTATGATCAAGTTTGAGGATGAAATTTAAATTAAAGATGGATTCCCTGATGAACAAGTATTGGCTGCTTCTTATGATTTTATCCCGTGGTTCACATATTTTTCTAACTATTTGGCAAGTGATTTGGTTCCAGTGGATTTGTCATTCCACCAAAGAAAAAAATTCATGTCTGATGTGAATAAATTCTTTTGGGATGAGCCTTACTTGTTCCGTATTTGTGCTGATGGGATTATTTGTCGCTGTGTTCCCGAGGTTGTGATGATGAGTATACTAGAGGCGTGTCATTCATCGCCCGTTGGTGGGAACCATAGTAGTATTCGAACTGCACACAAAATTTTGTAGTGTGGGTATTACTGGCCTACCATCTCCTAAGATGCTCATGATTTCACCAAGTCGTGTGATTGTTGCCAAAGAGAAGGAGGAATTTCAAAAAAGCAAGAGCTACCTATGAATCCGATATTGGTGATTGAGTTATTTGATGTCTGGGGCCTTGACTTCATGGGTCCATTTGTAAGTTCTTATGGGATGAAGTATATTCTTGTTGCGGTTGAATATGTATCGAAGTGGGTGGAAGCAATTGCGCTTTCAAACAACGAGGGAAAATGTGTCACCGCATTCCTAAAAAAGAGTATCTTCCCCAGATTTGGTACACCGAGGGAGATTATCAGCGATGAAGGTTCTCACTTTTGTAATAAGTTGTTCAAGGCGTTACTGGAGAAATATGGGGTTCGTCACAATGTCGCCACTCCTTATCATCCACAGTCTGGTGGGCAAGTTGAGGTGTTAAACAGAGAGATGAAACAAATCCTTGAAAAGGCTGTGAACGCCAACAAAACTGATTGGTCAAGAAGGCTTGATGATGCTCTATAGGCCTATCGCACCGCATTCAAGACTCCCATAGGCATGTCCCCCTACCAACTTGTATATGGGAAGTCATGCCATTTGCATGTAGAGCTAGAGCATAAAGCAATGTGGGCGTTGAAGAAGTTGATTTTGGATTGGGGCGCCGCATTGAGTCAAAGACTGAATGAAATGAATGAGGTTGATGAGTTTCGCCTAAAAGCATATGAAATTTCAGCCTTGTACAAGGAGAAGATGAAGAAGTATCATGATCAAAAGATTGAAAAGCGTGAATTTGTTGTAGGTGATCTGGTGCTTTTATTCAAGTCAAGGTTGCGCTTGTTTCCTGGCAAGCTCAAGTCCAAGTGGACTGGGCCATTCAGAGTCACTCAAGTATTCCCATATGGAGCGGTCGAGGTTCAAAGTGAACGGGGAGAGGATCAAGGTCTACATGGGGAAATTTGAGAGTGTGCAAGAAGTGATTGAGGCATATTATCTTGATGAAGTCTGAGTAATCAAGGTGTCTGCGTCGTGCTGCCACGTTAAATCAAGCGCTGCTTGGGAGGCAACCCAAGATACACAATCTAGCCAACTATAGGTTTTTCTTTTCGGTATAGGAGTTTTCTTCTGTTATTTTGCTTTCTGTAGCTCTTTAGATAGGTGTTTATTTTTATGTATTAGTGTTGGCTAGATATAGAATAGGGTCCGTGTCTAAAAAGTGTCCAGAAAATGTAAAAAGAAAGTCCTAATGGTTGCTACGTGTGCATGGATGAAAAGAAAAATCTACAGAAAATAGCTGTACAGTAGTCTACGAACCCATCGACAGTCCGTTGGTCCATCCACGGACCGTGAATGGCGTCCGTAGATCCCAGGTAAGATTTCTCATTTTTTCTAAGTGTCAGAGTGACCTACGGACCCAACCCACGGTTCGTAGGTCGACCCACGGACCATCGACGGGGTCTTGTGGGTCCAACCTAGGGTTTTGGCCTGACCCGACCTGCACCCCTATATTATAAAACCTTTAATTTTTAAAACCACCCCCACTTTCAAAATTCCCCCCAACCGTTTTTCAACCCTCCAAATACCCACAATCATAAATAAATCCCCCAAATTCCTCCCAAATCTCCCATATCAATCCTCCATATCCCATATCTCCATTTTCTCTCCCAAAATCATTCCAACACTCCCATCTTCTTCCCCAAGCAATTTCATGGTCCGGGTTCGGCGTCTAAGTTGTTCTAGGGGTCTTTGCAGCGATCACACACTAACCATTGTTGACTACTTGTAAGGTAAGACGATTTCTTCCAAACTTTGAGTATTTCATTGTTTCAATTGAAGTCACAACAATGAACTTGACCTTGGGTTGTTCAATTACTTGTTCACATGATAATGTTAGTTTAGAACAGCCTTGAAATGACGGTATGTGAGTGTGTAAGTAATTAAAATCAAACTAACAAGTTAATGGGTCTAAATTGGAAGTTTAGACTTAGGGTTGCTCCATCATTTGGTGTGAATGTGTATAAAATTGAATGATCACAATCCTAAGAATGATGAACTACCAATATATATGTTAAAACGCATGTGGAGGCCTAGTTTAATTGTGTTATTGTTGAAATATGGGACCAAGTGTGAGTCAAAGAGGAGTACCTGGCACAGAACTGACCCACAACCTCAACCCACGGACCGTAGGTCACCCTATGGACCGTAGGTCGAGGACCGTGGACCAGTGGCACACACAAAAATGCCTAAGTGTAGCACCACGGTGTGGACTACGGTCCGTCGTTCGATCGATGGACCGTTCTACACATCCGTGGTCCCAACACTAAGACCTAAAATTAAGGACACTGACTTATGGAAGGGACCCACGGACCGTCGTTCCATCGACGGACCGTAGGTCTCCAGTTCAGCTACTGCCTGAAAATTTTTTAGTTTTTGTTTGGGTCCGATTCTTGTTCTAAAATTATTCCGTGAGTCTTATTGCCTTGTTTTGGTACTAGCTAAGCTTCCACAGGTACCATGGCCCCGAAACATGCTCCTACCTACGCACTAAAGGGCAAGTCCAACTCAGTCGCTCCTTTCCGATGTCTACTTGATCAGGACACGAATGAGGAGTACATTCCACCTACCCTCAGGACCTTCCCCACTGCTCCCCGCAGTACTAGGAACCAAGGCCGGTAGTTTAGCTATGATGAGGTTACTTTCCCCAGTCTGAGGAGGGGGACATACAGATTGGAGCATAGGCTGGCTCAGATTCGCAGTTCGGCTCTGGTTCTAGCGGCAGTACCGCTTCTTCCTCTGATACAGATAGCACCGGTGACAGCCCGGTACCCACCAGCATTGAGCCTGCTCCCAAGGCAGATGAGCCGAACACATGGTGTGTCCTTGGCCAGTATCAGCTTTATCAGAATGGCACGATGATGAATGAGCATCACAGGATGACCAGGATTGGGACGGAGGAGCGCAGGGTCCTTATAAACAGCTTCCACATTGAACCAGCTATTGAGGAGCTCTTCCAGAGACACCAATGCGAGTGGATGGCACGGAAGCCTGGGAAATATAGCGAGGAGATAGCCAGAGAGTTCTATGCCTCGTATGCTACCACCATCAGAAATTCCATTTCTAAACGGGCCAAGCCCGTCGGTCAACCTCCACTTCAGTCCACCTTGGTGCGGGGTTTCACAGTCAACATATAAGAGGTCACCCTTCGCATATTTATATATGGCCCATACCAGACTCATACAACAGAGTTCGACTATAGGATGGGCATCATTCAGAGCGGGGCATTTCAAAGTGATGCCGAGTAGAGGGATACTCTATTGAGGTGGCTGGCCCATCACATTGCCGGAGATGGGGAGCGCGTTGAGTGGGTCTGGACTCCTAGTTTGGGCATTAATAAGGCATCATTGAGCTACGCTGCGAAGTTCTTCTGGTTGTTGGTGTAGAATAGACTGTCCCCGACTCAGGTGGACAATGTGGTTACATGGGACCGAGCTGTGTTGCTAGCAGCCATGTTGGCCGGACTAGAGATTGACTTTGCCCGTATCCTGATCGTGGAGATCCATGAGAGGGCTTTCAAGGTCACCACCACCCTGCCCTTCCCGTGCCTTATTTTTAAGCTTTGCAGGGATGTTTTTGTACCCGTTTGGCATTGCGACCGGTTAATTGAGGCGACCAAGACTCTGGATATTGGCCTCATTCGAGATGATGCCAATTTAGCTGCACCACAGAGAGAGCCGCAGGTTGCTTTCCCACCCTTGGGTGATGACCTTGCTGTGGATGTAGAGTAGATGCAGGCCGATGACACCACCATTCCGGCCCCTACTGCAGATGCGCAGGCTCCACCATCTTCGGCCACTAGCAAGGCCCCGAGTTCTTCCCGAGCCACTCCCTCTTAAGGGTCCACTCCCGTTCCTCTAGCCTGAGTCCAGAAGCTGGAGACACAGATGGCCACCCTGCTGCAACATATAAGGCCGTGGATGCAGCGCTCTATTGAGGAGTCAGAGGCGCGAATGGAGCAGATGATGGATAGAAAGATCCAGGCTGTTCATAAGCACCTGGATGCTTTTGAGCTCTGAGTAACAGAGAGGCCTGCCCCGACCATCGACGTGACCACCTTCCAAACTGAGTTGGCCAGTCTTCGTGCTGATGTTGCTGCCCTCTTAGCCCCTCCTGAGTCTGCACTACAGGCTACCCCTACAGATGAGGATGATACCTTTGTGATGTCTGCCCTATTTGGAGATTCCATGCCACCACCGGACTCTTCCTGTGATGCTGGGAAGCGCCACAGCTCCGATCGTACTTCTGACACTGATGAGGATCGGAGATTGAAGAAGGAGCGCCAGCAGTTGGAGGAGGTCACGAGGGCGTCGTTACTTGATGAGGAGATGAGACAGCAGCGAGCTCGGGAGTTAGATGCTGGCCCATCCGACAGTTTGAGCACTACTGTGGGTGCTACTTTTGTTGGTGAGGGCGCTACTGATGGCGTCCCTAGTGTTGATCCAGCGGGCTCCAGGAAACTGGACCCATCCGCTTCTTGAGAGGTCTTCGGCGCAATTGTGCCACAAGTTTTCTTCACCCATTCTTTTACTTTTGATTTTTGTGCATTTAGGACAATTGCACTTTATTTTGTTGGGGATGGGGTAAATGGATTGTGAGTGATAGGGTGAAGTCTGAGTAACCCAACTCATAATCCTCCTTTAGGGTTTTCTTGCCTGTGTTCTTTTCCACCAAAGGACTATTTACTTTTATGTTGAACCGGTATGTTTAGGAATGTATGTGTAGGAGTAAGTAGAAGAATTAAAGCATGATGGCCTAATGAGCATGAAATTGATACCCGTCCAAATGTTTTGAAATGTGCTAAATCTAGAGGCTTGATGATTTTAATGTGTTGGATCTCACTATGACATGATAAGGAACCGATTTGACCTCATGACTTAAGCTAAAACTTGAACTGGGTAATCTAATAATCTGATGATGAAACAATGTGCCAAGAGTGTGTGAGAAAAATTTGAATGTTCAGATAGTATGTGCCAATCTAGAACTTGCCCCGTTGGTCCTGCTAAGATAATCTAGGCTAGAAGTTGGGAAATGATCATAGGCCCTTGTTCAAATAAGCCACTCAAGCCTAAAATGATCCAACCAAATGAAATAAATGTTCCCTATGATCCAAATGTTTGAGCCTGGTATAGACCACTTCTTTTAATACACCTAACTCACCTTCCCTAATATAATTGTTTTGGACTTGGTCCCTCCTTGGATATGTGCACCTTGACTTAGACAAAAAGTCTAAGTTGAGGGTGGCTAATTAAAAAAAAAAGTTACCTTGA
Source organism: Solanum etuberosum (assembly GCA_029582245.1). Taxonomy (NCBI): domain Eukaryota; kingdom Viridiplantae; phylum Streptophyta; class Magnoliopsida; order Solanales; family Solanaceae; genus Solanum; species Solanum etuberosum. Next base: position 75,442 of record JAJONR010000735.1, read on the forward strand.
TCTTGGCCCTGGTCCGACATCGGATATTGTGTACCTCAACTCATGCAAAATACATAAGTTGAGGGTGGCTATGAAAAAGGAAACCAAAAGAAAAGGGGTATGAAAAGAGTTTTGTGTTGAAGAGAGAAAAAGAAAAGAAAAGATAGAAAAAGATGTGAATTTATTCAAAAGAAGAAAAATATAAATGACAAAAGTGTTGAAAGAAACAAAGAAAAATGAAGTAAAATAAAAAAAAGTGAAAAATATGAGCTATAAAGTCAAAAGTCACATCTGCGTTGAAGAGAGTCAAGGGAAAGAAAATCAAATGAAAGGATGTGAAGAATAGGTTGAGAAAAGAGGTAAAAAGCCAATGTAATGTAGAGGAGGGCAGAAAGTCACTAAAAAGTACCCAAATATATCCTACTTGACCCTGAGCCTACGTTACAAGCCAAGAAAGTCCTATAGTGATCCTAGCGGCTAGTTTAGAGAGTCTGTGCAGTGAAAATAAGTGCAAGCCTATGCTATTGGGCACTAGCTGTACTTGAATTCACTTCTGAGCGTGAGTGTTGAATGAATCCTTAAACTCAAAATTCATATCTATTGTGTGAAAAAGGGATTTCTTTTGAAGTGAGGGCACTAGTAACATTGTTGGAGAGTTGGTACCTTGGTGATTGTGAAAAGTGTATGTTGTGGTGTCTATTGGTCAATCTATGTCATGTTTTGATCCGCATGAGTTAGCTTGTTGAGTCTAGATGAAAATATTTGTACTAATATGATGGAATGGAGTTAGAAAGCCACATGATTGCTTGAGTTTGGATGTCTGCTTCTACATAAGTGTCGTTTAGAATTTAGTGTGTCACTTGAGGACAAACAACAAGTTTAAGTTGAGGGTGTTGATATACCGTGAGTTTACGGTATTTTTAATGCGTTTCACTTAGATTTTGTGTATGTCTTGGGCTATTTTGGATTAGAACTGATGTGTTATGTTTAATGTTTGCAGGAAATAGGCTTGGATGCTGTTGATGAAGATGCGAGCTGAAAAAGTGCAAAAATGACCACCCAAGGAGCCACCCACGGACCGTAGGTCCAACCACGGGCCGTGGATGGGAAATCGTAGGTCTTGGCCTTGAGGTTGAGTTCCAGTAACTCAAACCACGGAGTGCCAGGACGGACCATAGTCCAGTCCACGGACCGTGGGTTAGGCATCGTAGGTAGAACATCAGGGAATTCTAACAAGTGTGGAACCACGGAACAAGACGACGGACTATAGGTCGACCCACGGTCTGTTCTGCACGTCTGTCATTGATGATCTGAGAGTTGAAGGTTCCAGTACCTAATGAAAGTTTCTAAGTGTTGAGCCACGGAGGGGACCTACAGACCGTAGGTCGACCCACAGTCCGTAGGTCGAAGCGTCATTTGAAAGCGCGTCCTGCCAGTTATTTCCTTATTTTGTTTCCTGTTTTATTTAGGATTTTTTTTCTATAAATAGGAGTTATAAACCTCATTTTTGGGGGGAGACATTATTGTAAACTCTTAGATTTTGGTTTTTTGGGAATTAACTTGCAAACTTTAGCAATTTGATTTCCGGAATTCGTTTGATATAATTTTCACTTTGAATTTCAATTCAGGATTCGGGTTTTCATCTATTCTACTTGTAAGTTCATGAATTCTTTTAAAATAATTATGAATTTTGATCTTTCAAGCATGAGTAGCTAAATCCACAACTAGGGTTGTGGGAAGCATGAGCAATTAACAAAGTATGAATAATAATTAAGTAATTCTGGAATAGTGTTGATGCATGTATTGTTAATTCTTTCGCTTAGAAGTCTTTTTAACGAGTGCACGCGCCTCGTTGCTACTTGCTAGACCAAGGAGGTAGTTAATGAGAAAAGAATTAACAACAGAGATTTAGTGGATGCTATCTAATAGTCTAATATCAATTGGAGTGAGGGTGAAAACTAAGCCATACATTGATGTGATGACTAATCTGAGGTAAAAGGTGAGGTTTAGTAAAGCAAACACTCGTAGCCGGACCTAGGTGCGAAGTGAAATTCCCTACTTGGAGGACCAATCACTTAGGGATACATAACTTACCAAGTTTGCATGTAAAACACTAGGAAATGATTACTGTTATTAGGATTACCGCGTTAAGAGCTTATGGGGAACACATACGCCCTAGTTTCTTTCTCATATTAATACAACAAAGTTGAATCTTGTCTACTCGTTTCTTAAGCATTCTAAACTGTCACGTAGTTACAAAATCCCCCATGTTTACTTTTCTTCAGAAATAATTTGACTACATATATATAAATGTTAGTTAAAGTTAAGTCTAAACCATTTTCCTCGTGGGATCGACCCCAATCTACAAGTTGGGTTCTTTACTTGATAACGATCGCTTATACTTCTTTAGGGAGGTGTAATTTTAGCATATCAACGGGCCTAAGTTCCAAGAGTTGAGAAGAGGGATGTCAAGGTTACACCCAGCTCTTCTACCGATAACCGGCGTATAGAGGCCGAGTACACGAAGGACGAGGCTGACAGGAAGAGAGCAGCCCCGGTGGACACATCTCCGGAGGTTGACATTAATATGATACCTGCAGAGGCTTTCATGCCTACTCCGGCAACTTAGCCTTCAGATGTGCCTCCGGCTACTACGACCGTAGATGAGGTTAGAGCTGATGATGCCGCTACTAATTTCTAGGCATAGACAAATGAAGAGCAACATGTGTGATTGATGAGGCTGTCTATGATGATTTGGCAGACCTAGAGGGTGCCATGGTGCATACTGCTGTACAGGACTCTTTGAGAGATGTTTCGATGGTGGGGTCCAGTGGAGCCAAAGATGCTGATACACCAGGAACTGATGCCTAGACAGAGGGAGCTGTGAATATGCAGACTTCACCCAGGCTTATCCTAGCAGGATGATTCTTTTACCTCCTTCTTTGTCACTTTTTAGACTGTTTTGGTTTTTAGTTGCATTTGAGGACAACTGCATATTTTGTTGGTGGGGTAAGGTATTTCCATACCTACCTCTTTTGTGGGTTGTTTTTGTGAATATTGAGCTTATTGGGTTATATATATATATATCTTGTTGTGAAATTGTGGTTGTTGATAAATTGTGGCCCATTGTTTTGATAGAAAATGGTTTTGACCCAAAATTTTAAAATTTTTCCACCTCTTTTGTGTGTGATTGTGGCTGTTCTTGTGTAAATTTGAGTGTCGATTGTGGCCAATACCGATGATTTGAATAGTGCTGTTAATTGAGCAAAATAAATGTGCGGCCACGATGAAGCAAATGAAGTTACATAGGCAATATGTGAACTTTGAGCATCTTGTTGTGACTAGCCGATTGTCAATGAAGTCTCTTGTGATGAACATTGCATGCTAGCTAGAAAGTGTAGAGTCTTATTTGATAATTGTATCAATGCCTTGTGTGGTGAGGTACTATTGAACATTGTGCTTGATGACACCTAGAATGTGCCCCGTTGGTCCGGTTGATTGAGTGATGCAAGCAATAGAAATGATCTTAGACAAATTTTTTGAAGAGTAAGCCTATTAGACAACATACCTATTTGTGGCCAACCTTGTGAGAAATGTGAACCTTGCTTGCCCCCTTTTGAGCCTAACCTTTTCTTGGAAGAAACTTGAACAACTGTGACCTCTTTTTAACCCTTCACCCATAACTTTCATGAAGAATGGTTTGTATGAATAGCCAACTTAGGCCAAAAGCCTAAGTTGGGGGTGTGGTGAAAAATATGGAGAATCAAGAAGTGTGAAATATCCCCTCGAGTTGGATTGTTTGGAAAAATAATGGAACCCCTCCATATAAAAAAAACAAGAAAAGAGAAAAAAAATGAAAAAGAAGAAACAAAAGAAAAAGACTGAAAAAGTTGTGAAAATAGCAAAATAAATGGGGTATTCGGTGATTGATGTCTAGTTGAATAATGGTGTGGAATATGATCATGTCTGAATGAGAAAGAGAAGGAGAAAATGATTTTCAAGCAATAGTTCATGAAGGTAGGAGCCACTAAACCTAAATTGCCATACCTTTGCACTCAGCCTTATTACAAGCCTTAAAAAGACCTTTGTGATTTTGAGTGAGCTGAAACGAATGTTGATTGAAAAATAAGGGCAAGCCTATGGGTGAAGTCATGCATGTGTTCATCTTTGTGAGTGTGAGAGTTGTTTGTGATTCCGGGACTTTAAATTTTTGAGAAATTTTGTGTGAATATGGAATCATCTTTGTTGTGAGGGCATTTGAATACATTTGTTGAGCTTGAACTTGCATTTGAAGCAAGCATTGTGAGCTTGAGTACTCTTGATGATGGTGAGTCACAAATTGAAACTTTGAGTGCACAATTGATCATTGTATGAGTAATTTGAACCTTGTTGTGTGCATTTATGTTGAGTCTTATGCAGCACTATTTGTAGACATCCGTGTTGAACTGATTGATCTTGAGTTTTAATTGAGGACAAGCAAACATTTAAGTTGGGGGTGTTGATGAGCACGAGATTTTGACTAATTTAGGGCTTTGTTTTGATAGTATAAGTGTCCTCAAATGCCTAATTTATGCTCTAAACTGATATAAAGTGTAGATTTGCAGCTATGAAGGCTAAAGAGCAAGGCAAGGACATGACCAGACAAAAAGGAACTAAAAAGCTGAAGAAGTGAAGAAAAGCGATCCTGGTGATCGCCAAGACCACTCGGCGCACCGCCGAGTGGCTCTTTAGCACGCCCAAAGTTCTAGCATGCCAGCCCTGGGGAAGAACCAAGTTGGCGACAGAAGTGGGAAGTAGGAAAATCGCCGATCGACTCCGCGATGGAAACTTTGATCGCCCAAAGTTACAAGACCTGGGATGCTAAGGACGAATGCAAAATGGCGATGGAAGGGAGCAAAGAGTGGATCGCCGAACCACTTGGCGAGGAGCGACTTATAACACCGAGTGGACTTTCAGGCAAAAACGCACGCAACTAAAAATTGGATTTTAAATGGAATTTTGAGGATTTCCCGGATAGTTCTGATCCCCAAGTTTTAGAATTAGAGTTTTCTCTTAGTTTTTCAGTTCTTATTGTAGACTTTGAGGATTTCTAAGCTTAATTTTGAGGATTTGCAAGTGGGTTTTTGAATTTAATCACTTTGGAGCATTGTAAAGGCTTGGAGACTCTTACCCATCTGATGGCTAATCTAGTTGGTAACTGTTTTTACCTTTTTATGATGCTTAGCTAAAACCCCAATTCTTGGGGTGTGATCATGTGATTATCGGTTGAATTAGCTTATGGATATTGTTATTTACTGACTTAAATGCTGAATTAAAGTGGGTTTAATTAATACTTGTGTTTTAATCTAAGAATTGTAGTTGCAAATGCAATTCTAGTTTAGAGTTTTGGGCTTGCTTGAAAGAGAAGTTTTAGAACCAAAGCTTTTGATTAATGATTGTAGTTATTGGGTTGATATGGGTTTAGCTCGAAAGAGGAAATCCTAAATTCGATTCTACCCGTCTAGCTCGAGAGAGTGGATTAATTAAGGTGTGGGCTGTTCTTATTTGCTAAGCTTGTTGATGTTCGAAAGAAATAACCTGATTCAGGGTAGTTGTTCGAGAGAAAGCTATCTTACTTAGAATCTAGCCTACCCACTGATATTTAGCTATTTGTTAGTAATTTCAATTACCCGTAAAGTGAAATTTGCCTATAATCAATCACATCCCGAGAATTTCTCTCTATATTGTTATTTTCCTCGTGTTTAATTGTGTTGTAGCTGATAATTGGCAATCCAAACCCCCCATCTGACATTCGTTGTCACCCCCTTTGACTTGTTTACATGTTTACGATAATTTACATTCCTATAATCGAATAGATCACATTTATACTTCATAACTGAATCTGAACAATTGTATCGCTCCCCATGGATTCGACCCCAACTCTTCGTTGGGTTTTATACTGAATAACGACCGTCTTTACATCTAGAATTGGAAGAGGTGTAATCTGAGCGTTAATCAAATACCGGATGGACTGCTGTTAATTCTATGGGTAGCTCCTACTCATAATCTACATTGCCAATCCTCTTTGATATCCTGTAAGGAACAATATACTGGGGACTGAGTTTCCCCTTTTTGCCAAACCTCATAACACCCTTCATGGATGAAACCTTCAAGTAAACCCAATTATGCACCTCAAACTCCCAGTCTCTTCTCCTAATATTTATATAGGATTTCTAACGACTTTGAGTTGTCTTTAACCTTTCCTGAATCAACTTCACTTTCTCCATAGCTTGATGAACCAAGTCTGGTCCTATCAACCCAACTTTACCAACCTCAAACCATCCAATAGGAGATCTACATCTTTGCCCATAAAGAGGCTCATAGGGAGCCATCTGATACTAGAGTAATAGCTATTGTTGTAAGTAAACTCTATGAGAGGTAAGTGATCATCTCAATTACCTTTGAAGTCGATCACACAAGCCTTCAATATGTCTTTTAAAGTCTGAATCGTACGCTCTGCTTGACCATCAGTCTGAGGATGGAAAGCGGTACTAAGGATCACCTTTTAACCCAAACCTTTCTTGAAAGAGTTCCAAAACTGAGGGGTGAATTGTGCACCTCTATCTGAAATGATGGACATAGGAACTCCATGAAGTCTGACTATCTCTTGAATATACAACCTGGCATAATCTTCTACCGAAAAGGTAATCTTTACAGGCAAGAAATAGGCCGATTTAGTCAGCCTATCTACAATCACCCAAATCGAATCATGCTGCATGCACCACTTCATATTACTCCACCAATAGACTTCCCTAAAGTCACGATACATCTTTGGGGAACTGAGATGGATTGAATATCTGGAACTATGAGCTTTCTCCATGATCCTATCTTGGAGTTCATCCACCTTTGGTACACACAATTTACCTGTATACCTGAGCACACCATCTCCCCCTTATTCAAAAGCCATCACTTTCTGCTTATGAACATTTGCCTTCAATTCTAGCAAAACAGGGTCTTGGTCTTGTTTCTCTTTCATTTCAGACACTACTAATGATTCAACCGCATTGATCACCACCACTCCACCTCCATTGGAATCCAACAACCCAACTCCCAATGGTGCAAGTCTTTGCACATTTTTGGCTAATTCTTTCTTGCCCTCCTCAACATGGGCAGTACTATCCATAGATAACCCGCTCAAGGCATCGACAACAACATTAGCCTTACCTGGGTGATAAAGGATACTTATGTCGTAGTCCTTGAGTAACTCTAACCACCTCTTATGTCTGAGATTAAGCTCTCTTTGACCGAAAACATACTGAAGACTCTTGTGATCGGTGAACACATCTACATAAACACCCTAGAGATAGTGACACCATATATTCAAAGCGAATACTACAACGGCAACCTCTAGATCATGAGTTGGGTAATTCTTCTTGTGAATCTTAAGCTGTCTGGATGCATAGCTATAACCTTACCATTTTGCATCAATAAACAACCAAGTCCAGCTTTAGACGTATCACAATACACAACAAAGCCTTGTGTACCCTCCGGTAGGGTCAACACTGGGGCCATGGTTAACTGGGTTTTCAATTCTTGGAAGCTTTTCTCACAAGCTTCATACTATTGAAACTTTGTTGTCTTCTGAGTCAACTTTGTCAACGGGAACAAAATAGATGAAAACCCCTCGACAAACCTTCTATAATAACCAGCCAATCCTAAGAAACTCCTAATATCAGTTGGAGATGCGGGTCTGGGCCAGTTTTAAACTGCTTCAATATTTTGAGTGTCAACTCGAATCCCTTCTCCAGATACAATGTGGCCTAAGAATGCCACAAACTCAAGCCAAAACTCACACTTACAAAATTTGGAATCCAACTCTCTATCTCTGAGAGTTTGGAGAACTACTCTGATATGACTACCATGATCCTCCTTATTCCTAGAATAAGTTAGGATGTCATCTATAAACATGATAACAAACATGTCAAGATATGGCTTAAACACTCGGTTCATAATATCCATGAATGCTGCAGAGCATTAGTCAAGCCAAAAGACATAACCAACAACTCATAATGACCGTAACGGGTCCTGATTGGTTTCTTCGGGATGTCAATTTGTTTTACTCTCAACTAATGATACCAAATCTGAGGTCTATCTTAGAAAATCAAGTGGCACCCTGAATTTGATCAAACAGATCATCAATTCTCGTAAGGGGATACTTATTCTTTATGGTGACCTTGTTCAACTGGCGGTAATCAATACACATCCTAAGTGAACCATCTTTCTTCCTTACAAATAAGACCGGAGCGCCCCAAGGCGAGAAACTTGGTCGAATGAAACCCTTATCAAGAAGATCTCCCAACTGCTCTTTTAACTCTTTCAACTCAGTTGGAGCCATTCTATATGGAGGAATAGAGATAGGTCGAGTATCAGGAAGCATATCTAGGCTGAAGTCTATTTCTCTCTCAGGAGGGAGTCCAAGAAGATCATCTGGAAAGACCTCTGGAAACTCAATCGCAACTGGAATTGACTGAATAGACGGTGTCTCAACACTAGAGTCATTAACTCGGACTAAGTGATAAATGCAACCCTTGGAAGCTAACTTTCTAGCCTTAAGGTACGAAATGAAACGATCCTTAGGCACTGCTGAACTACTCCTCCACTCTATAACTGGCTCATTAGGAAACTGGAACTTTACTACTCTAGTTCTACAATCAACTGAGGCATAACAATCATGAAACACATCCATGCCTAGAATAACATCAAAGGCTACTATGTCTAACTCGACTAAGTCAGACATGGTGTCCTTGTGATTGACAGAGATGGTAAAATCACGATAAACTCTCTTGGCTAGAATAGACTCATCAAAAGGTGTGGAAACACTAACGGGCTCAAGAAGCCGCTCGGGAAGGATATCAAATCTCATCGCAATATATGGAGTCACAAAAGATAGACTCGCACCTGGATCAAGTAATGCATATACATCTAAAGTAAAGACTTTGATAATACCAATGACAACATCTTGTGAATTTTCCTGCTCTTAGTGACTGGTGGTAGCATACATACGGTTTGCTCCTCCGCCTGTCCCTAAAGTAGCTCATCTAGTTGCAGCTCTGCCTGCCAGAGTCACTAAAAATGATTGGGCTTTGTTTCCCCCATTACCATTACCTTGGGTGTTCTTAGGGCACTCTCTCATGAAGTGACCTATCTGACCACACTTGAAGCAGCCAGTGGAGCAATCACGACACTCTCCTGGGTGGTTTCTACCACACTTAGCACATGTAGGAGTCCAATTGGCCCCTTGTGCCACACTACCTTGAGATTGGGCAGGTCGAGCTCTGAAGTTCTGTGAATTCTGATTCCTGAACTCACCTCTGGTCTTTTGTGTAGGTGCACTAGAAGATGATGAAGCAGGTCCGGTTGGCCTTTGTTGAAAAGATGACTAGTTCACATTTCCAGTCTTCTGCTGTCCAGACTCTTTACCTGTCGTCTTAGCCTTCTTGCTGCGTAACTCTTCCCTATATCTCAACTTTTCCTCCTCAACCTACTTCACATGGATCATAAGTCTTGTTATGTCTTAGGAGCATAACAGGATAGTTGAGTGAACTTGATACTATACTCATGCACACTCATGGACTCCTGCTTAAGAGTGAGAAATTCTCTTACCTTTGCCTCTCTCACCTCACGGGAAAAGAAACGCCCCATGAAGGCACTTTCAAAAACAACCCATCTCACAATTTGTGCCCCTTCAGACCTACTCTTTTTCTATTGGTCATTCCAAATCCTACCAACACCCTTGAGTTGGTATGCAGCTAAATCCACTCGCTCACCATCAACAACATGCATAACCTCAAATATCTTCTATAGCTCCTCCACAAAGTTCTCCGAATCATCATTGATATTTGACGCAGTTAATTATGGGGGATTCATCCTGAAGAACTCATGGATCCTGGATGTAGTAGCCACATCCTGAAGAACCACTCTCTGTTGACAGGATTGGTTGGTCACCACTTGACTTAACATCCGGATAGCATCCCGAAACTCAGCATTAGTGACCTCTCCTATAGGGGGTTGCACTTCTGGTGCCTTGGGAAACCCTTGACCATGGGAATCAACATCACATATTTCAAGACGACCTTGAACAACTATTCGTGGAGGCACGATCTGAAAAGATTCGCGCAAGAAAGAATTAGAAGGAAACATTTATAGAGGTGAAATCTGTCGCACAAAAAAGAGTAATAAGGAAGGGAAATGTTTCCTAGATATCGTAGCATCCTAATTATAGATGCGGCGCACTTTTTACTGATAACAAGGACTGTACACGACTTCATAGACACCCTAGGATTCTTGAACTCTATGCTCTCATACAAAATTTATCACACCCCGAGCCTACACCCTGGACATGGCCGGCACTCGACAACCATTATTGGTCCCCAAACGAACCCTTGGCCTGGGTCAATACTCAACGAAAGACTTAGTCAAGTAAAATAGAATCTCAAATACATACTCAACTCATAAATAAAGTAGTTCAACTCAAATATACTCAAATCAACATAAGTGTAACACCTCTTATTTGAGCAGATGAAAAAATGCAGCTTTTCAGGATCTGGTGTCAAAACCAACGAAATCCACTGATGGACCGTGTGACATACCAAGGACTGTAGATGTGGTCCCATAGTTGTGTTGCAAACCTAGGGATCTCTGATCACACCCACGACCGACCAGTACGGTCTGTGGTTAGAGCTACGGACCGTAGGTAAGGAATCAACATCTATTTAGAGGAAAATGGATTTTGGGTCAACTTAAAATGGTAATATCTTTCAGCACAAAATTATTTAGGTGGCCGGTGGCATATCAAATTAAAGATAATTTTATCCTCTTTCCAACGCCGCCGAGTTTGCTAAAATCCAAGCTTGGAGTAAAAATTTATGCTTGTTTTAGTGAAGCGCTATCAAGCAGAGCAGCAAACCACGACCCAGTTGACAGGTAGTGGTTCAAACGATGGTCCCTCACTCCCACCATGAAATGCCTTCGTCAGCTTTCATGGCAAGGTCATTTTGGTCCTTTTCCCTATGTATTAGGTACTTAAACTACGTCGTTTGATGCTTAAACTACGTTATTTTAATCAGTCTAAGCCTAATAATCTAGTCAGAACCTACGCATAACCCTCATTCTCCAAAATTCATCCAAGTTAGAATGAAAAGAAGAGAAAGAGGCGCCAGTTTCTTTCAAGAACAAGAAGAAGTGTTCTTCGAAGTTCAACCCCGAAATCCAAAGGATTTCTCCGTAGTTTTCGTCACTAGGTATGTGGGATTTCACTAGTGGGTTTCTGTCACCCATTAGGTCACTAGCATTTAGTTAGTTCTTCATATTCTCATGAACTGTTCAGACCTAAGGTTTCAAGATTTTCAAGATTTATTGTGATTATGGTTCTTTTGATCTAAATAAACTTGTTTCTATATAATTTAGTATAATTTCATGCATATCACTCAGAACGCTAGCTTGTGTAAATTTATCCTGGTTCATGAATTATACTTGCTAGGCTAACAAGAAAGAAATTCATGCTTCAGATTCCGAATGCTATATTCTTAGTATACAAATGTTGCATTCTCAGTTAGCATGTCAGTTTTTGAGTTATTCATTATCTAGTGTATTTTAGCTTCATGAATATTCATATGGGAGTAGACTTAGAACCGAGTTGGACTGGGGTTCAGCGTACCCTCAAAGTCCTAAAACTACGTTCCCGCGTGGGTTTATAAGTCCCCTCCGTTGGGCATTAGACTTAGTGATCATGCCACAGCCATGCCTCTATACCCCTGGCAAGGTATATTGGGTCCTCTCGATGGGGCGTATACATCGGACTCCACGTGTAGCTCACGTGGTTTATGTCGGTTAATAATAATTCACATAGTCAGACTCTTATTACATTGACCAGGTTTCCAGAATTTACTTCAGTATATAGTTCAACATGTTATCTTCATGATTAGTACTTGGTCATTGAATTCAGTTCAGTTTTCAGTTATACTTCAATACATATCTATATCTTTTTTCTGATTATATCATTGCTCAGTTATATATTGTTCAGCCTATATACTTTATTCAGCTTAGTATCTATATCCTGCATGCTCAGTACATTAATAGTACTGATGCATACTTTGTGCTAAATCGTTTCATGATGTAGGTTTAGGTACTCAGTACCCAAATCACGCATAGATCGATTCTCGATCCGCATTCAGCATCTTCAGTGGTGAGTCCTCATATTCCAATGACAATAGACATGCTTTACTTTTAAGTCTTTATTTCAAGTTTTCAATTTTGTTAGAGTTCGCTGGGGGCATGTCCCAGCAACTCAATTCAGTTAGAGGCTTTTCAGACATAGTAGTAGATCCAACTTGAGTTGTTAAGTGATTGTTTCAGTTATCACTAAACTCTTGTGGTTTCATATTTACTTTCAAACTATTTGGGTTTTGTCCCCACACTAGATATTTATTGATTTAGCTTCCGCATAGTTCATGCTTTACTTAGTTATTTCCAGTACCCTTATGATATGCCAGACTCAGGGGTTAGCTAGGGGTCACTCGTGATTCTAGGTCCCGTGTTACATCAAGGGGGTAGCCTCTAGGTGTGACAAACTTGGTATCATAGTATTAGGTAGAAGAGTTCTAGGGTGTCTGAAATTTGTACTAAGTAGAGTCTCTTTCATTGGTGTGAAGTGCGTCACATCTATGAGGGGGAGGCTACAAAGTGTTTTAAGTAAAACTTCACTTCCTTTCCTATTCTTATCGTGCGTGAGGTATGATTATACTTCTCCTTTCTAATCTGTCGTTATGCATTTTTGAGCATGCCTCTTCGTAGAGCTAACTCATGGAATGCTAATGCCAGCAATGCTAACGCAGATCCTCTCATCCCGAACCATGAGGTTTCGAATACAAAATTTCACAATGTGATCCAGCTATTGGCTTAGACCGTAGCCAACCAGAAGAAACATGAGGCCCCAGTTCCTGCAAACTCCAGTGGTGGATCAGCTGCAGGTAGGGTTTGAGACTTTGTTCAGATGAATCCGCATGAGTTTCTAGGGTCGCAGGTTGGTGTGGACCAACAGAACTTCATTGATAAGGTTAAGAAGATTCTTGGAGTAATGTAAGTGACTGGTACTGAGAGTGTTGAGTTATAATCCTATCAACTCAAGGATGTAGCTCATATTTGGTTCACGCAGTGGAACGAAAACAAGGGTTATAATGCAGCTCCTATGACATGGGATTGTTTTACTGGAGCTTTTCTGGACAGGTTCTTCATGAGAGAGTTTAGGGAGGCTAAGGCTCAGGAGTATATGAACTTAAAGCAAGGCTCAATGTCAGTCCAAGAATATCGACTGAAGTTCACTCAGCTCTCCAGGTATGCTTCACATATGGTTGCTGATTCGAGGGCACAAATGAGCATGTTCTTGTTTGGAGTATCTGATTTAGTAAAGACCGAGTGCAGGAATGCTACGCTATTAGGAGACATGGATATCTCAAGGCTAATGACTCATGCTCAGCAGGTTGAGGGAGATAAGCTTAGGGAAATGGCTAATGAAAATAAGAAGGCTAGAATAGGGAATTATGAATACTCTCAGCAAAGGTTGGGCGGTGGAAATCGCTCACAGTTTTTGCGGAGGTCTACAGCCTCAGCACCTTCATCAACTATCGCTCCATCCCCAGGTTTTGACAAGATCAGAAAGGTAGGGAATCAGGCTCTAAGTCATAGGGGAGTGCTTTAGGTAATCAGACTTTTCTAACTTGTCCAAAATGTGGTAAGAACCATCCGGGTGAGTGTCTTGATGGCAAAGAGGGGTGTTTTGGATGCGGTCAGTCTGGTCATAGGTTTAAGGATTGACCTTCTTCCAAGCAGGGACAGGGAGGTAAGAAGGCTCAGTTTACTACTTCAGCAGTGCCAGCAGGTCGCCCCACTCAGCAGGGTGCCTCATCATGTATATGTGGCGGTCAACACCAGAATAGGTTGTATGCTCTGTAGGTTCACCAGGACCAGGAAGATTCTCCTGCTGTAGTCACTGGTACGTTGCGAGTATTTCAGTTAGATATTTATGAATTGTTAGATCCAGGGCTACATTGTCTTTTGTAACTCCCTATATAGCAGCAAACTTCGGTGTCAGTCCAGAAACTCTCTCAGAACCCTTCTCAGTCTGTACTGCAGGTGGTGACCCAGTTATAGCAAGATGGGTATACAAAAATTATCCTGTCATAGTTTCTCAGAAAGTCACCTCTGCAAACCTTGTAGAGCTAGAAATGGTAGCTTTTGATATTATTTTAGGCATGGATTGGTTATATTCCGGTTAAGCCTCACTCGATTGTAGAACTGGAATATTTCGGTTTCAATTTCCAAACAAGCCAGTCTTAGAGTGGAAGGGTAGTATCTCAGTGCCTATAGGTTGATTTATCTCTTACCTTAAGGCCAGGAAGATGATCTCAAAAGGGTGTATCTATCATCTCATTCGGGTTAAGGATTCAAACTCTGAAACCCCAACTCTTGAGTAAGTCCAGTAGTAAATGAGTTTCCAAAAGTGTTTCCAGAAGATTTTCCCAGAGTTCCTCCCGAAAGGGAAATCCACTTCGAAATAGATTTCCATCCAGGTACCCAGCCCACTTCGATTCCTCCTTACAAAATGGCTCCAACTGAGCTAAAGGAATTGAAATAACAGTTGAAAGACCTCCTAGATAAAGGCTTCATCAGACCCAACATCTCTCCATGGGGTGATCCACTGTGGTTCGTGCGCAAGAAAGACGGTTCTCTCAGGATGTGCATTGACTATTGTCAGTTGAACAAAGTCACAATAAAGAATAAGTATCCCATCCCTAGGATTGATGACTTGTTTGACCAACTTCAGGGTGCTAGTTTCTTTTCTAAGATAGACCTCAGATCCAGCTATCATCAGCTCAGAGTCAGAGATAGTGACATCCGAGAGATAGCCTTCAGGACTCGGTATGGTCATTATGAATTTTTAGTTATGTCTTTTAGACTAAAAAATGCTCCTGCAGCTTTCATGGACTTAATGAACAGGGTGTTCAAACAATATTTTGACTTGTTCGTCATCATCTTTATTGATGATATCCTCATTTATTCTCGAAGTTAGGAGGAGCATGCGACTCATCTGAGAGTTTTTTTGCAAACCCTCAAAGATCACCAGCTATTTGCTAAGTTAAGCAAAGGTGAATTTTGGTTTCAATCAGTCGCTTTCCTTGGTCATGTGGTATCCAACAAATAGATCCAAGTGGATTCTATGAAAATTGAGGTGGTACAACATTGGCCCAGACCCACCTCTCCAACAGATATCAGATGTTTCTTAGGTTTGGTCGGTTATTACAGGAGATTTGTTGAATAGTTTTCATCAATAGCTTCCCCATTGACCAAGTTGACTCTGAAGAAGGTAAAATTTCAGTGGTCAGATGAGTGTGAGAAAAGCTTCTCAGAAATGAAGACTAGGTTGACTACAACTCCTGTCTTAACTCTACAAGATGGTTCAGATGGTTATGTGATTTATTGTGATGCATCCACGGTCGGCCTAGGCTGTGTGTTGATGCAGCGAGATAAGGTCATAGCTTATGCTTCTAGGCAGCTTAAGGTCCACGAGAAGAGTTACTCGACTCATGACCTCGAGATTGCAGCCGTAGTATTTGCCCTAAATATTTGGAGACACTACTTGTATGGTATTCATGTTGATGTGTTCACGAACCATAAGAGCATCCAATATGTGTTCACCTAGAAAGTGTTTAATCTTCGTCA
This sequence comes from Solanum etuberosum, assembly GCA_029582245.1. Taxonomy (NCBI): domain Eukaryota; kingdom Viridiplantae; phylum Streptophyta; class Magnoliopsida; order Solanales; family Solanaceae; genus Solanum; species Solanum etuberosum. Next base: position 91,177 of record JAJONR010000735.1, read on the forward strand.
GAGGATATGACTTGAATTCCTCAAAGACTATGACATAAATGTGCTCTATCATCCGAGTAAGGCCAATGTAGTGGCTGATGCACTCAGCAGACTATCCATGGGTAGTGTAGCACATGTTGAGGAGGAGAAGAAAGAATTAGCTAAAGATGTTCACAGGCTGACTCACTTAGGAATTTGCCTTACGGACACGTCAGATGGTTGTGTGATAGTTCAGAATGGATCATAATCTTCATTGGTAGCAGAGGTTAAGGAAAAACAGGATAGCGATCCTATACTACTTCAATTGAAAGGAGCAGTTCATCAGCAAAAAGTTAAGGTTTTCTCCCAAGGGAGAGATAATGTACTTTGTTACTAGGGTCGCTTATATGTTCCAAATATGGGTGAGTTGAGGAAACAAATCCTGAAAGAAGCCCATAATTTCAGATATTCTATTCATCCGGGTGCCACTAAGATGTACCGTGATCTACGGGAAGTTTATTGGTGGTACGACATGAAGAGAGACATCACAAATTTTGTGGCTAAGTACCCTAACTGTCAACAAGTTAAGGTAGAACATCATAACCAGAAGGTGTGACTCAAGATATTAACATTCCTACATAGAAGTGGGAAGTGATAAACATGGACTTCATTACTTGTTTACCTTGTACTCGCATACAACATGACTCAATTTGGGGTATAGTGGAAAGAGTCACTAAGTCCGCTCACTTCTTAGATGTTAAGACTACAGATTCAGCAGTGAACTACGCCAAACTCTACATCAATGAGATAGTCAGGTTGTATGGGGTTCCCTTGTCTATCATCTCAGATAGAGGTCCTCAGTTTACCTTTCATTTCTGGAAATCATTTCAGAAAGGTCTTGGTACTCAGGTAAATCTCAGTACAACATTTCATCCACAGATGGATGGTCAAGAATAGTGTACCATTGAGACCTTAGAGGACATGTTGAGAGCTTGCGTGATCGATTTCAAGGGTAATTGGGATGATCTCCTACCTCTCATAGAGTTTGCCTATAATAATAGTTTCCATTCCAGTATTTAGATGGCCCCATATGAGGCACTATATGGTTGTAGATGCAAGTCCCCGATTATTTTTTTGAAGTAGGTGAAGCAGCCTTGATTAGGCCAGATTCGGTTCATGAGGTTATGGAGAAAGTTCAGTTCATAAGAGATAGAATATAGACAACTCAGAGTCGTCAGAAGTCTTATGCAGATGTGAGGAGAAGGGACTTAGAGTTTGAAATCGATGATTGGGTTTTACTGAAGGTGTCACCTATGAAGGGGGTGATGAGATTTGGAAAGAAAGGGAAGCTCAATCTTAGATATGTTGTTCCTTAAAGAATCCTAAAAAAGGGTTGGTAGTGTGGTTTATGAGTTAGAGTTGTCAGCAGAACTAGCACCGGTTCATCCAGTCTTTCACATTTCCTTGTTGAAGAAAAGTGTGGATGATCCGACATCAATAGTACCATTAGAGAGGGTGGCTATGAATGATAGTCTCACTTATAAAGAGGTGCCAGTTGAGATTCTTGACTGTCAGGTTTGTAGGTTGAGAAATAAGGAAGTCGCTTTTGTGAAGGTTTTGTGGACGAGTCGGTCCGTAGAGGGAGCTACTTGGGAAGCGGAAGCGGCTATGATGGCCAAGTATCCTCACCTCTTTCCTTTAGATTCCGTTTCAGCTTGAGGTACTAGTTCCTCTCCAATCACTTAGTTTACTCTTGAGTAATTCAGTCTCAGTATCTTGTTCCCTCAGTTATTCTTGCATTTCAGCATATTTGCATGTTTATGGAACTCAGTTCAATTAGATATCAGTTTCTAGTACATAGTGGTAGGTATCGTATCTCATTCACTCCATACTCAGCTTATTTAGACTTCATTTGAGGACGAATGTCCCAAAGGGGAGATATAGTAACACCTCTTATTCGAGAAGATGGAAAAATACAGCTTTCCAGGATCTGGTGTCAGAACCAACGGAAGCCACCGACGGACAGTGTGTCATACCAGGGACCGTAGGTGGGGTCCCATCGTACGGTTTAATACTTAGGGAACTCTGATCCCCACCACGGCCAACCAGTATGGTCTGTGGTTGGATCTACGGACCGTAGGTGAGGATCAGCTACTATTTAGAGAAAAATGGCTTTTTGGTCAACTTCAAACAGTCATATCTTTTAGCACAAAATGAATAAGGTGGCTCATGACAAATCAAATTAAAGATAATTGAATACTCTTTTTAAGGCTTCCGAGTTTGTTAATATCCAAACTTAGAGTAAAAAGTTATGCTAGTTTTAGTGAAGCCTTGTCGAGCAGAGTAGCAAACCACGACCAAATTGACAGGCAGTGGTTCAAACGATGGCTCGTCAGTCCTAGCGTGAATGGCCTTCGTTAGATTTTAAGTCAGGGTCATTTTGGTCCTTTTCTCTATGCATTAGAAACTTAAACTACGTCGTTTGATGCTTAAACTATGTTGTTTTACTCAGTCTAAGGGTAATAATCTAGCCTGAACATACCCAAAACCCTGATTCTCCAAAAATCATCCAAGTTAGAACGAAAAGAAGAAAAGAAGAGAAAGAGGCGCCAATTTCTTTCAAGAACAAGCAGAAGTGTTCTTCAAAGTTCAGCCCCGAAATCCAAAGGATTTCTCTATAGATTTTGTCATCAGATATGTGGAATTTCACTATTGGGTTCCTTTCACCCATTAGGTTCCTAGAATTCAGTGTTCTTCAAATTCTCATGAATTGTTCAGACCTAGGGTTTCAAGATTTTCAAGATTTATTGTAATTATGGTTCCTTTGATCTAAATAAACTTGTTTCTTGATAATTTAGTATAATTCAATGCATATCACTCAGAACCCTAGCTTGTGTAAATTTATCCTTGTTCATGAATTATACTTGTTAGGCTTACCAGATAGAAATTGATGCATTAGATTTCAAATGCTATATTCTCAGTATATATAAATGTTGCATTCTCAGTTATCATGTCAATTTTTGAGCTATTCAGTATCAAGTGAATTTTAGCTTCATGAATATTCAGATGGGAGTAGACTTTGCAACGAGTTGGTGTAGGGTTCAACGTACCCTCAAAGTCCAAGAATTACGTGCCCGCGTAGGTTTTTAAGTCCCCTCTGTTGGGCAACAAATTTTGTGATCAGGCCATAATCATGTAACACCCGCAATCCGAAAGAGGGCACCATAGCAAAACTCAGAACTTCCAGGTGCCATCCCTGTGGGCTAACCACGGCCAGTGGGTTGGGCCACAGACCGTAGGTGGGTCCGTGGATAGGCCACCCAGAACATCTATCCAGGCAGGAACCATGGGAAGGACCCACGAACCGTCGATGGGTCCATGACTCGTGGCTAGGGGAACCGAAGGTCTACCAAAATTCTCTTACCACGAACGACGAGTGTGCTAGATGGACCGTTGGTCAGTGCATGGTGCGTCAGTAGTGAGTCGTGGGTCAGGGTTCGGAAGTTAAGTTCCGGGGCAATTGGGTCTTTTTCTAATTAATTAGTTCCTATACTACATATTTTTACCCTTCAATAAGACCCCTATATAAGTATTTTCAACCCCTTAATTAGCCCATTCAATTCATTCTTCTGATATCACAAAAGAAGATTAATTCTCCTCTCCAAAATATTTCTCTCTCTAGAAACTTGAAGAAGAAGAAGGATTCAACCTAGGGTTTCAAGTCAATGTCTCAATTCCTCCATTGAAGGCTAGCATTTGGATTCAAGGTATGATAGTTTTCATCATTGGATTCCTTTCATCCATGGAGGTCCCAAATTCCTCTATTCCTAAAGGTAGAATTCCTCAATTGAGTTAGGGTTTTCTTCAATTAGCATGGGTTCTCTTCAATGTTGATTTAAATTATTGAATTATGATATCTTATGCATGAGTTGATGAAACATGATGATTTTATGATTATTTCCCCATGAACCCCTGTAATCCCCACGATTTCAAGTTATGAATCATATGATGTGGGATTTTGATCTTTAAGAAGGAGTTTTATGAAATTAAGCATGTATTGCAAGCTTTACATGAATTTATGATGTAATACATATATAACTCATGTTTTCTACGTATTGATAATTGAAAGTGGGTTTTGAACCTCAAGAGGTAAATTATGGATGTATGCTTTTTCTTATGAAATGTATGAAAATATTTTAAGGGTGCTTTGAGAGTAAAGTACCAATGATTATGTTGTGTTGTGAAAGGATATTCTCATAAACACATAACTAGCATGATGTGAAAGGTTTTCTCACATAGAAAGGATTCTTAGGTTGAAAGGCTTTCTCACCTAATTGAATCAAAGAGTAAGAGCTATCCTAATGAACTTAGATTGGATTGGTTGTCCAAGGACACCTTTCCATGGATAATAAGGTCAAGTAAGAAATGACTATTCTGTAAGATTTATGCTTAGCACCGAGAGGATATTGATAATGACATGGAATCTCTCATGTTAATAGAGGCCGAGTTTCTAGAAGCAATCTCATGAGATGGAGGCTCTCCCACTAGTAGAGGACGGGTTTCTAGCAGCAATCTTCTTATCCCTTAACTATGTGCCCCCATAGGTTTATTAGCTAGTGGATCCACTTAAGCTAGAAGTTAATGGTTCTACCTTGGCAAGTAGGACACCCCTTTTCGATGTGGGAGACACCAGGGGATCATGTTATAGCTCACATAGTCTCTATGTCGGTTAAGACTAATCCCCCACATTAATAATGAACTAAGGTTACTTCAAGAAGAATCCCATATGAGTTCAAAGGTTTTAAAGATTATGTTTGCTTGCAGTGACCATGATTTTATGACTTATATTTCCTAACTCTTTTATATCATGTTTTATCTTGGTCAATTGCATGTCATGAAAGGAAATGTCCCTTTTAGCATGATTTAACTGTTTTATGCATGGCTATCATACTTGGCACATTATTTTGTACTAACGCCTACTCTTGCCTATATTTTTTTAAATGTAGGGTCCGACAGTCAGGGTCATCGGTTTCATGGCTAGTGTTGATTTCGAGATTTCTGAGCATTGGGGAGTCATCATGCTTCGAGCATGGAGTTTTGTTGTTTTAGTTTCTTTCATGTATTTCTCTTTTGTACATGAAGTATGGCTAGGCCCTATTTCATTCTGTTGTATTAGATGTCTACGATGAGACAAATGTATTAGACTTCCGCTTTTCTTTTATAAAATGTCTTGTACTTGGACTATTGTTTTACTCTAATTGTTCTATTTCTTATGTTATGATAACTAGTGGCTTGTATTGAGTCCTTCAGATTCTATACGCCATGTTACATCTAGGGGGTACCCCTGGGTCGTGACAAACTTAGTATCAAAGCACAAGGTTTAGAATGGTCCTAGGATGTCTCATAAGCCACGTCTAGTAGAGTCTTGTTCATTAGTGTGAAGCGCGTCACATTTATGAATGAGAGGCTATAAGATGATTAGGAAACTCCACTTCTTTCATTACTCTAAAGTCATGCGATAGAGTTTAACTCTATAAAGACTCTCTCCTAATCCTTATCCTATGTTCTTCATGATATGGCTACCTGAAGAGCTTATGTTAGAAGGAATGTGAGGGAGAATGCGGAACAAGAAGCTCCTCCCCAAGCTCCTCAAGTTTAGATCGATCAGTTGGCCGAGCAACTATCTAATGTGGAGTTTAGGGCTGCTTTTCAAGTGTTGGCTCAAGTGGTATCGACCCAAGACAATAGGGAGATTGCGGTTCCCGTGAACCCAAACGTGGGCACCACGACTTCAAGAGTAAGGGACTTCACAAGGATGAATCCTCCAGAGTTTCATGGTTCTAAGGTTGAGGAAGATCCTCAAGAGTTTATTGATGAGGTCTATAAGGCTTTGATGATCATGGGAGTTACGCCAGTGGAAAAGGTGGAGTTGGCCGCTTATCAACTAAAATGTGTGGGTCAAATATGGTATAACCAATGGAAGGAAGGGAGGCCGGAAGATGTGGGTCCTCTTGATTAGGAGAAGTTTAAGGCCACTTTTCTTGATAGGTTCTTTCCCCTTGAGATGAGGGAAGCCAAAGTAGTTGAGTTCATTAACCTCCGACAAGGAAGTATGAGTGTGAGGGAATATGCTCTAAAGTTCACTCAATTTTCAAAGTATGCTCCAACAATGGTTGGGGATTCAAGGGAGAAGATGAGCAAGTTCATTTTGGGATGTATCCGGAATGGTGGTTAAAGAGTGCCGAACCACCATTCTCATTAATGACATGGACATCTCTCGTCTCATGGTTCATGCACAACAAATTGAGGAGGAGAAACTTAAGGAAAACTCTAGAGAGGTAAAAAGGGCTAAGACTGGTGATGGTAATTTCTCTCATGCAAGGTCCGGTGGACATGGTCGTCCTAGATTTTGACAAAGGTTTTCCGGTCAAGGTTCCTCCAATGCTCCTCCAAAGTTCAACCAAGATACGGTATCTAACCCTAAGCCTCAAGGAGGTAATGGTAGTGGATCTTCATTGCCTAGGTCTACTTGTACTAAGTGTTTAAGGAAGCACGAGGTTAAGTGCCTAGCCGGTATGGATGGTTACTTTGGTTGTGGTAAGAATGGCCACAAAATGAGGGATTGACCGATGCTTACGGCTAAAGGAAGAGAGGGGAAGCAAGCTCCTCCTAGTTGTTCAGGTTCCAATGCTCCTAAGCAAAACCGCTTCTATGCACTTCAGACTCGTGGTGAACAAGAGGGTTCTCCTGATGTGGTTACCGGTATGTTGAAAGTTTTCTAACTTGATGTTTATGCTTTACTTGATCCCGGTGCTACCTTGTTATTTGTGACGCCATATGTGGCTTTGAGGTTTGATGTTCTTCAAGATGTGTTGTTAGAACCTTTTTCTGTCTCTACTCCTATTGGTGATTATATTATGGCTAAGAGGGTCTATAGAAAGTGTCTCATTTCCTTGTCCCATAGAGTTACTTTTGTTGACTTGGTAGAGCTTGATATGTTAGATTTTGATGTTATCTTGGGTATGGATTAGCTGCACTCATGTTATGCTTTTATTGATTGTAGAACTCGTGTAGTCAAGTTTCAGTTCCCGAATAAGCCTATCCTTGAGTGGAAGGGTGAAATTCTATGCCTAAGGGTCAGTTTATTTCTTATCTTAAAGCTAGAAAGATGAATTCTAAGGGTTTCTTTTACCATGTAATCAGGGTGAGGGATGTAGAATCCGAAACCACTTCTCTCAAGTAGGTCCCCGTTGTTAGTGGGTTTCCAAAAGTGTTCCCAGATGATTTACCCGGTATTCCTCCCGAGTGGGAAATAGACTTCGGTATTGACCTTATACCAAATACTCACCCATCTCTATTCCTCCTTATCGTATGGCTCCGATAGAACTTAAGGAGTTGAAAGAACAATTGAAAGATTTGTTGGATAAAGGTTTCATCCGATCGAGTATCTCTCAATGGGGTGCTCCAGTGTTGTTTGTTAGAAAGAAAGATGGTTCTCTTCGCATGTGTATTAACTATCGCCAGTTGAATAAGTTGACCATTAAGAATAAGTATCCTCTCCTAAGGATAGTAGATTTATTTGACCAACTTCAAGGAGCAAGTTATTTCTCCAAGATTGATCATCGATCGGGTTATCACCAAGTGAGGGTGAAAGAAGATGACATTTCGAAGACAGTTTTTCAAACTCTGTATGGTCATTATGAGTTTTTGGTAATGTGGTTTGGTTGAATAATGCTCCGGCGGCGTTTATGTAATTGATGAATAGAGTGGTTAGACAATACCTTGACATGTTTGTGATTGTGTTCATTGATGATATTTTGATCTATTCGAGAAATGAGAATGAGCATATTGATCATTTGAGGATCGTGTTAGAAATTCTTAAGGACCAACAACTCTTTGCAAAGTTTATCAAATGTGAATTTTGGTTAAGGTCTGTAGCTTTCATTGGACATATTGTTTCGAGTAAGGGTATTGAGGTAGATCCTAAGAACACGAATGCGGTCAAGAGTTGACCTATACCTCTAACTCCTTTGGATATTAGAAGTTTCTTGGGTTTGGCCTGTTACTATAGAAGGTTTGTTGAAAGGTTCTCTTCGATTGCCTCTCTTTTGACATCTTTGACTCAAACGAAGGCTAAGTTCATATGGTCTGAAGCGTGTGAGAAGAGTTTCCAAGAGTTGAAGGATAGACTTACTTCCACTCTGGTGTTGACCTTACCGGAAAGGGACGGATGGTTTTTTGGTTTAATTTGATGCCTCGACAATTGGGCTAGGGTGCGTGCTCATGCGAAATTGGAAAGTTATCACCTATGCCTCAAGGAAACTTAAAATTCATGAGAAGAATTATCCTACTTACGACCTTGAATTAGCAGCGGTCGTTTTTGCCTTAAACATTTGGAGGCACTATTTGTATAGAGTTCATGTAGATGTGTTTATCGACCACAAGAATTTTCAATATGTGTTCAATCCGAAAGATCTAAATCTTCACCAAATAAGGTGGCTTGAGTTATTGAAAGATTATGATATGAGTATTCTTTATCACCCCGGTAAAACTAACATGGTAGCGGATGCTCTTAGTCGATTATCTATGGGTAGTGTTGCTCATATTGAAGAAGAAGAAAAAGAGTTGGTTCGAGATGTTCTTAGATTGGCCCGACTAGTTGTTCAACTAGTGGACTCCACCAAGGGTGGTGTTATGGTTCACAATGGTTCCGAATAGTCTTTTGTGAAAGCCAAGCAAGATCTTGATCCAATTTTGGTAGAATTGAAAGAAGCGGTGCTTAAGAAATTCGTTGAGGCTTTCTCCCAAGGGGGAGATGGGCTACTTAGATACCAAGGTCGTTTATGTGTTCCAAATGTGGATGACTTAAGGGAATAAATTTTGACAGAGGCCCATAGTTCACGGTATCCCTTTCACCCGGGAGCCACCAAGATTTACCGTAATTTACGGGAGGTCTATTTGTGGAATATGATGAAGAAGGATATTGCTGGATTTGTGGCTAAATGTCCAAATTTCCAATAAGTGAAGGTTGAGAATCAGAAACCGGGAGGTTTGTCCCAAGACATTAGCATTCCTACTTGGAAGTGGGAAGACTTGAATATGGACTTTATTGTTGGTTTGCCTCGCACCCAGCAACAACATGATTCTATTTGGGTTATAGTAGATGGGATGACGAAATCGGCTAATTTCCTTTCGGTCATGGTTTCCTATTCGGTGGAGAACTATTCCAAGATGTACTTGAGAGAAATGGTAAAGTTGCATGGAGTGCCTTTGTCCATTATTTCCGATTGTGATACCCAATTCACTTCTAAGTTTTGGAAGTCATTCCAAAAGAGTCTTGGTACTCGTGTTAAGCTTAGCACGACCTTTCATCCCTAAACCGATGGACAAGCGGAGCGTACTATCCAAACTTTGGAAGCTGGGTTAAGAGTTTGTGTGATCGATTTTAAGGGTAATTGGGAGACCACTTGCCATTGATTGAGTTTGCTTATAATAATAGCTATCACTCGAGTATTGATATGGCTCCATTTGAGGCACTATATGGTAGGAGGTGTAGATCTCCTATCAGTTGGTTTGAGGTGGGTGAAGTTGACCTAATAGGTCCCGAATTGGTACATAAGGCCATAGAGAAAGTTTGACTTATTAGAGAAAGGTTGAAAACGGATCAAAGTCGGCAAAAGTCATATGCTGATGTGAGAAGAAGGGATCTAGAGTTTGATGTTTATGATTGGGTTTACTTGATAATCTCAACCATTATGGGGGTAATGAGTTTTTGTAAGAAGGGGAAGCTTAGTCCCCGATACGTGGAACCATATAAGATTTTGAGACGTGTTGGTAAGGTTGCTTATGAGCTAGATTGTTGGCATCGGTGCATCTGGTTTTCCATATCTCTATGCTTAAAAAGTGTGTTGGAGATCCAACATCCATAGTTCCCTTAGAAGGGTAGGGAGTTGATGAAAGTGTTTCTTATGAGGAAGTTCCGGTTGAGATTCTAGACCGGCAAGTTAAGAGGTTGAGAAATAAGGAAATAGCTTCCGTGAAAGTGTTGTGGAGGAATCATTTAGTTGAGGGTGCTACTTGGGAGGCCGAGGCCGATATGATGTCCCGATATCCTCATATTTTTCCTTCTTCTCCTATTCTAGCTTGAGGAAATGTGTTCCTCTTGGTTTGTTCTTTTTTTTTGGAGTCATGTGAGTTATGTGTTTCCATGATTTCCTTATGCTATGCATGTTCATGAAAACTTGTGTTTTGAAAAAAAATGAGTTTACATGCTTGATTTTCATCATGTTGTTGTGCATTGAGTATGAGTTGCCTATAGACTTCATGAAATGAATTGATAAACATGCTTTAGCTATGCTTTTTGAGAATGAATTGCATATAGGCTCCATGAGATTGTGTTGAGCATGCTTTTAGCTTGGAGAAGGTAGTACCTTCTTGAACATGAGTAATTTTGAAAATTAATGCATATTGGGTTGCTAGATGTAGTTCCTACTTCCTTATGATGCATTGAGTATGTTATCTTGGAGTTGATGTTTCCTCATTGTATATGTGCATTGCATGCATGATGGGCTGTTAGAGTTAGTTTCACCCCTCTTATGATGTTTTGAGAACGTCCTAGCTTGGAGTCAATAGTCCTCCTTGGTTATATGCATTTAGATGAAGTTGTTTTTAGGTCTGGTTGTTAGTTCCTTTCTTAATCTTTTAGAACCAGTTTGAATCTCATTCGAGGACGAATGGTCCCAAGAGGAGATATTGTAATACCACGAATCCGGAAGAGGGCACCATAGCAAAACTCAGAACTTCCAGGTGCCATCCACGTAGGCCAACCACATCCCATGGTTTGGGCCACGGACCGTAGGTGGGTCCGTGGATAGGCCACCCAGAAGACCGTAGGTAGTATAATTCCATGCATATCACTCAGAACCCTAGCTTGTGTAAATTTATCCTTGTTCATGAATTATACTTGTTAGGCTAACCAGATTGAAATTCATGCATCAGATTTCGAATGCTATATTCTCAGTAAATAAATGTTGCATTCTCAGTTAGCAAGTCAGTTTTTGAGCTATTTAGTATCAAGTGCATTTTAGCTTCATGAATATTCATATAGGAGTAGACTTAGCACCGAGTTGGACTACGGTTCAGCGTACCCTCAGAGTCCCAGAACTACGTGCCTGCATAGGTTTATCAGTCCCCTCCGTTGGGCATCAGGTTTAGTGATCACGCCACAGTCATGTAACACCCAAAATCCGGAAGAGGGCACCATAGAAAAATTCATAATTTCCAGGTTCCATCCACGTGGGCCAACCACGGCCCATGGTTTGGGCCACGAACTATAGGTGGGTCCGTGGATAGGCCACCCAGAAGAGATGTCTAGGCACGAACCACAAACAGGACCCACAACCCATCGATGGGTCCACAGCTCGTGGCTAGGGGAATCTTAGGTCGACAAAAACTCTCTGACCACCAACGACGAGTCTGCAGGACGGCAGTTAAGTTCAGGGGCAGTTGGGTCTTTTTCTAATTAATTAGTTCCAATACTACGTCGTTTTACCCTTCACTAATACCCCTATATAAGTATTTTCTACACCCAAATTAGCCCATTCACTTCATTCTTCAAAAATCACAAAAGAAGACCAATTCTCCTCTCCAAAATATTTCTCTCTCTAGAAACTTGAAGAACAAGAAGGATTCAACCTAGGCTTTCAAGTGAAGGTCTCAATTCCTCCATTGAAGGCTAGCATTTGTATTCAAGGTATGATAGTTTTCATCCATGGAGTTCCCAAATTCATCTATTTCTAAAGGCAAAATTCCTCAACTTAGTTAGGGTTTTCTTCGATTATCATGGGTTCTCTTCAATGTTGATTTAAATGATTTAATTGATCTCTTATGCATGAGTTGATGAAACATGATGATTTTATGATGCTTTCCCCATGAACTCATGTAATCCCCATGTTTTAAAGTTATGAATCATATGATGTGGGATTTTGATCTTCAAGGAGGAGGTTTATGAAATTAAGCATGTATTAAAGGCTTTACATGAATTTATCATGAAATTCATATCTAGCCCATGTTTTCTAAGTATTGATGATTGAAAGTGGATTTTTAACCTGAAGAGGTAATTATGGACTTATGTATTTTTTTATGAAATCTATGCAAATATTTTAAGGGTGCTTTGAGAGTAAAGTACCAATAATGACGTTGTCTTGTGGAAGGATATTATCATAAACACATAACTATCATGATGTGAAAGGTTTTCTCACATAGAAAGGATTCTTAGGTTGAAAGGCTATCTCACCTAATTGAATCAAAGAGTAAGAGCTATCCTAATGAACATAGCTTGGATTGGTTGTCCAAGGACACCTTTCAATGGATAATAAGGTCAAGTAAGAAATGACTATTCTATGACATTTATGCTCAGCACCGATAGGATATTGATAATGAGATGGAAGCTCTCCCGTTAGTAGAGGTCAGGTTTCTAGAAGCAATCCCATGAGATGGAAGCTCTGCCGCTAGTAGAGGCTGGGTTTCTAGTAGCAATATTCCTATCCCTTAACTATGTGCCCCCATAGGTTGATTAGCTAGTTGATCCAGTTAAGCTAGAAGTTCATGGTTCTACCTTGGCAAGTAGGATACCCATTTTTAGTGTGGGAGACACCGGGGGATCATGTTAAAGCTCACATAGTCTCTATGTCGGTTAAGGCTAATCCCCCACATTAATAATGAACTAAGGTACCTTAAGAATTATCGCATATGAGTTCAAAGGTTTTAAAGATGATGTTAGCTTGCATTGACCATGATTTTATGACTTATGTTTTCTAACTCTTTTATATCATGTTTTAGCTTTTTCAATTGCATGTCATGAAATGAAAGTTCCCTTTTAACATGATTTAAATGTTTTATGCATGGCTATCATACTTGGTACATTGTTTTGTACTAATGCATACTCTTGCCTATATTTCCCCAAATATAGGGTCCGATAGTCAGGGTCATCAGTTTCGTGGCTAGTGTTGATTTCGAGATTTCTGAGCATTGGTGAGTTCTCATGCTTCGAGGATGGAGTTTTGTTTTTTTACTTTGTTTCATGTATTCTATTTTGGACATGATGTATGGCTAGGCCCAATTTCATTATGTTGTATTAGATAGCTACGATGAGACAAGTGTATTAGACTTCCGCTTTTGTTTTATTAAATGTCTTGGACTTGGACTATTGTTTTACTCTAATTATTCTATTTCTTATGTTATGAGAACTAAGTGGCTTGTATGGAGTTCTTCGGGATTCTATTCGACATGTTACATCTAGGGGGTACCCCTGAGTCGTGACAAGTCCCCACAGCAGATATTATTAATTTAGGTTCCGCATAGTGCATGCTTTACTTACTTATTTTGAGTATGCTTATGATATGCCGGACTCAAGGTTAGCTTGGGGTTACTCGTGATCCTAGGTCCAATGTTACGTCAATGGGGTAGCCTCGGGCATGACAATAAGTGTCCAACTCAAAGTCTTTAAAACATTAACAAGGGAAGTGACACTACATCATAACAAGGTTTTAGTGGCATCTATTTAGGGGCAAATAACTAAATGCCGCTAATTTCTCCTATAACTTCATCTATAGCAGCGATTAAACATTTACCGCAATTAAGCGACATTTAGTTGCCATTCTTGTAAAAAAAAAAAAAGTTTAGGCCCTAAATCTCCAAATGTCCCTACACTTTCCCCTCTCATTCCCTTTGCTCAACCTCAACCCAAACCTTCATCCCCATTCTGGGTTCTTTCATTCCATCATCGTTGCTGCTTCCCTTCATCCCATCATTGTGGGCTTTAAATTTTGGTGTTGCCGACAATCCGCATATATGGTATTTCTTTATCTTCTTCATGATTTTTCTGTAGCTCTCGGAAGATTACATAGTCGAGTGTTCTGGTTGTAATTTGGAAAATTTCTTCTCACACAATCAATTGTATATTAGGGTATTACAGTGTGGTTTTAAGAGCTAAACATGTTCATGATCTATCTCACTTTTACCATTGAATGTATTACACCTCTAAATAGAACCCTAATACAAAGATGCAATAAGATTTTTTGTTGACAACTCAATTTGATGGTGGATTTCTGCTTAATTTGAGTCTAATCGGTAATCAGAAGCATTGGTTATTCAATTTTCGTACTTCTCTAATTTTATTCAAGTTCTAGATGTTTCAATTTTGATTCAGGTAGTGAAAAAAAGTACTCGTCTTTGAAGGTTGTTGAAACTTTTGGGTTGGAGTACATAAATACTGGAGATATTTTGAGGAAGGAGAGGCATTCTGGTAGTAAAAGGAGGCACGCGTCTTCTAGTTTTTATATTTTGGTAAATCCTCCTTCCTGGTTCTTTCTTTGGGTTTTTTCTTGCAATTATATCTTCTATCCAGACTCTTCTATGTCTGGGAATTCAGATAAACAACTACTTTAAAATGTGAGGAAGAATTTAACTTCTTCCTAGACTTCTCTGATTGCTCTTTAGAACTTTTTTTATTTATGCTCTCTGTATTTTGTTCATACTGTTTACTTTAGGAGATTTCTAATTTGATTTTTTGGTCGACTTATTTTTCTCCTTTATTTCTGGAAGAGCAAAAAGTTCCTCTACGGATATCAATATAGGTTGGCTCTTCTAAAGATCCTCCCAATACATACGATCGTGATCCAAGTTGTCATACTTTCACCAACTCAATTTTCTTGTTTTTTCATTGTTGAACACATTTCTTATTTATTTTGATAACTTGAACACAATCTTATAGGTAATTCATATTGTTTTGCCACCAGACGATAAGAAAGTGGATGTATGAAGTTTGATTGTTCTTTCTTTTAAATGAATTAAGTCTTTTGAGTTTGGTGATTCTCCTATTACTATTTTTGTATTGATTTCTCTAGTTATACATATGAATTAAGGTAAATTCATGGTCAATTAAAATCTTCATAATAATTTCCACTAAAATAGATCTCATTTATCGGCAATTATAATTTATAAATATGGAAGCTTTACTAGATATAGTTATTGCCGCTAAAAGTATTTACTTTTAGCAGAAATATTATAGGTCTTTACCGGCACTCTAAATAAATGCCGCTAAAGGCTTTAGCGACACTGGATGCAATGGCAATCGATTAAATGCCGCTAAATATTTTTGTGGCAATAAATATTTCCGCTAAAAGGAAAATTAAATGCCACTAAAAGTTTCCTTTTGTTGTAGTGCGAGAAAAAGACTCCTCAACTACTACTGTTTATGAAGCCTCTAATAACTATGATGGAAGTCGGGACAAGACCCACAACATCCTAACAATACTGGAAGTAAATGTGGAACCCTCCGAAAGCAAGGAGGCTCATCAAAGCTAACTGGGACTGCAAGTGGTATGTACAGAGAGCCTATTGATGTCCCAGAATACATGTATCTCCATCATGAAAAGATACATGCCAAATGGTGTCAGTACATTGAATGTACGAGAATGTAAGGGGAACTCTGCAACATAAATATAGGTTTGAACTGATACACAGGAAGACATACTCGCCTCATCTCAACTCAACTCAACTCAAGGATACTCAACTCAACTTAATGTGAATGCAATAGTAAAAGATGCAAGATTTCTAAAAATTTTTTAAACAGTCGATAATAACTCAATGTATACAAAAATACAATAATAAAATCTTTACTCTTATTTGGGATATTCTCTAACCAACAAACACCACTATGAGCTACGTAATGATCCAACATCTTTCCCACGCTGCCAGAACTGTCATACACCTTGCCGGAGTATAGGACATCCTTAACTAAGTGGATCCACTAAGCAATGCTTAAAAGCAATAAGGAATTATCTAAAAAGTATGATCCTTTACCTTTGTTGGCCTACATGGTTTATGAGGATTTTGAGTTTTCTGAACTCATCCCCATATAGGTGCTCAATAATACTCCCAATAATATATAACTCATGCTCATATGTTTAAAAATATAAATCCTTCTCAATTTGAGATAATTGCTCAAATGGTTCTGTTAAAAGAGATAATATTCAAAAACTTCTCATGAACCCGTTTAGAATCAAGGTTTCCTCTCATTTTAAATGTAAAAATGTTAACACTTGGGAATACTTAGTTCCCTTATACTCATTTAAAAAAATGAAACTCAACTCTCCTCATTCTCATACTCATTTACTCAAGTCTTAAAACAAGTTATAAATACCATTAAAAAGACTTCTTAAAATGACTCAAAAAGATTTCGCAAACATTACTCTTAATCTTTACTTTAATTTGTAACGAAGATTTAAGAGTTATGATTAGGATATAGGATATCTCAATGATTTATGAAGGCTGAGATAGTTGATAATAAGGATCGAGCGAAGACTCAAATTAGAGAGCACTAGCGCGACGCAGAGGATGAATTAAATTTTTGGTTCAAATTAATTTTTGAGACAGATGACTTCCTATCCTCTCCACGATGCGGATAGGGGTGATTATCTGGAGGGGGGAAATTAAAACATATCCGCGACGCGGCCCTGGGGTAACTGAGTTGGCCGATCTTTTCTTCCTCTCCCAAACTCAATTCAACTAATACCCAAAGCAATTTCATTGTCCAAATTCATTAAATTTCACAAACCCAAAACGTTTTCAATGAAACCCACACAATTTTTTTCAAGAATAACACTCATTTGCAAAACCCTCACCTCACGAACTCAACAAGACTCCATTAATAATGAATTAAGCTAAAACCTCAAGAACTTCATCAAGAATGTCAATCAATCATCTTTAGAACGAATTCGTGGCTGAAATTGACATGATTGGCATGCGGGTGAACAAACCCAACACTATGAAAGCTTACATACCTCGAAAGAACTAAGTTTTTGGTGATTTTCCCCAAATTCTTGAAGAAGTCTTGAAACCTTCTCTTTTCTCCTCTTGAACTTTGCCCTAACTTTCTTAACTATTTTAGAATGAATGAAAAACTGATTTCAATCAGCTTAGACCCCTAATTGGCTAAACAACGTTTAGGCCTAGTGGGGGTAGGGAAAATAACAAAATACCCATCCTTAAAACAGATCAATTGCCTTAACTAGAGACGCTGCACTCAAACGAGCATATCTCCTTCACCCGAACTTATAATTTAGCAAACTCGGTAGCGTTCAAAAGAGGAATCAACAACCTTCGATTTGATATCTCATGGGACACCTAACATATAATATACTGAATGTTTTGGTCATTTGAAACTGATCAAAGTTCAAGGTGTTACACATGTCAACCGTAGGAACCAACGAGACCTATCTACAACTCATCAACGGAGCGATGGATTGTCCTGTTGAACCGTCAAAATGGTACCGGGACTTGAATTTGTAAAAACCATTTTCCCACCACCTACGATTTCCACATACGGCCCATAGGAGTACCTATGGTCCGTAGATGGGGAACCATAGACACTGACACAAGTTGACAAATCTACATTTTTTCCTTCTTTTCCGAATCTGAGGTGTTACAATATCTCCCCCCGGGAACATTCATCCTCGAATGGAACTCAAGACATCATCAGAAGGGTAGGAACAAGGTATAACAGTCCAACATGAATGCAATCACATAAATGCACATATCCGAGGAGGAAGAATCGACCCCAAGCTAAAGCATATCCAAAATATCATTTCGTAAGGCATATATGTAACTCATAATCAAATGCACATAAACATGAAAAAATCAATCAAGTTAACTCATTTTCTCAAAAAGCAAGTTTTCATAGGCATGCATGCATGTGAAAACATGAGAATAACTAAGACACATGAAACAAAAAGAGTGAACCATGAGGGACTAAATACCTCAAGCTAGAGTAGGGATGGAGGGAAAGAGATGAGGATAACTGGATATCATATCGGCCTCGGCCTCCCAAGTAGCACTCTCAACTATCTGATTCCTCCAAATAACCTTCATGGAAGCAACTTGTTTGTTTCTCAACTTCCGGACTTGCCGATCTAAAATCTCAACCGGAATTCTTCATAAGCAAAGTTCTTTTTTATACCAAGGCTCTCCAATGGCACTGTATATGTCAGATCACCAATACATTTCTTCAATAGGGAGACATAGAAAACTGGATGCACCGATGCAAGGTCATTGGATAATTCAATTTCATAAGAAACTCTACCAATACACATCAAAATTTGATATGGGAACACATAACGGGGACTAGGCTTCCCTTTCTTTTCAAACCACATTACACCCTTCATGGGTGAAACTTTCAAATTCTAGATCTGTTCTTCTAACTTTGGCATAGGACTTTTGTCGACTTTGAGCCATTTTCAACCTTTCTCTAATAAGCCGAACATTGTCAATAGCCTCATGTACCAACTCGGGACATATCAAAGGAACTTCACCAACTTCAAACAAACCAATAGGAGATATGTACCTAACTACAATAAAGAGCCTCAAATGGATTCATACCAATGCTTGAATGATAGCTATTATTATAAGCAAACTCAATCAAAGGCAAACGATTATCCCAATTACCCTTGAAATCAATCACACAAGCTCTTAATATATCTTCTAAATTTTTGATAGTACGCACTGCTTGCCCATCGGTTTGGGGATGAAATGTCATACTAAGCTTAACATGAGTACCAAGGCGTTTTTGGAAAGACATCCAAAGCTGAGAAGTAAATTAAGTACCATGATCGGAGATAATAAATAAGGGTACTCCATGTAACCTAACCATCTCCCTTAGTTAAAACAAAGCATAGTCCTCCACCGAATAAAAAACCTTGGCGGGAATGAAATGAGTCGATTTCATCATATGATCTACAGTAACCCAAATCGAGTCATGGTGCTACCGGGTGCGGGGTAAACCAACAACAAAGTCCATATTCAAATCTTCCCACTTCCACGTAGAAATACTAATATCTTGAGACAAACCTCTTAGTTTTTAATGCTCGACTTTCACTTGTTGACAATTAGAACACTTAGCCACAAATTCTGCAATATCCTTCTTCATCCCAATCCACCAACAGACCTCCTACAAGTTGCAGTACACCTTAGTGGCTCTAAGGTAAATGGAATATCGAGAACTATGAGCTTCTGAGAATATTCACTCTTTCAAGTCATCAACATTGGGAACACACAAGAAACCTTGATATCGAAGCACACTATCTCCCCTTTGGGAGAATGCCTCAACAGGATTTTTAAGCACCGATTCCCTTAACTTAATCAAGATCGAGTCAAGAACTTTCTTTGCCTTCACATCCGACACAAAGATAATTATGATCCATTATGAACCATAACACCACTTTTGGTGGAGTCAGCCAACCGAACACCCAATGAGGAAAATCTATTAATATCACAAACCAACTCTTTTTTATCTTCTTCCACGTAGGCAACACTACCTATTGATAGTTTACTAAGAGCATCTGCCACTATATTCGCATTATCGGGGTGATAGAGGACACTCATGTCGTAATCCTTTGGTAACTCACGCCAACTCCTTTGATGAAAATTCAGATCCTTTTTCTTGAACACATATTGCAAATTTTTGTGTTCGGTAAAGCATCAACATGAACACCATATAAGTAATGCCTCGAAATCTTCAAGGCAAATAGAAACACCGCTAGTTCTAAGTCATTGATAGGATAGTTCTTTTCATGAATATTAAGGTTCCTTGAAACACATGCAATAACCTTCCCATTTTGCATAAGGACACATCCTGACCCAATTCTTGAGGCATCACAATAAACAACAAATCCACTGGACCCTTCTAGTAGAGTCAATACTGGAGTAGAAGTGAGTCTATCTTTCAACTCTTGAAAACTCTTCTCACACTATTCTGACCATAAGAACTTAACTTTCTTCTGGGTTAATTCTTTTAATGGAGAATCAATCAAAGAAAATCCTTCCACAAACCTTCTATAGTAACCGGCCAAACCCAAGAAATTTAAAATATCCAAAGGGGATTGAGGTCTTGGACAACTCTTAACCGCATTCGTCTTCTTATGATCTACCTCAATACCTTTACCAGAAACAATGTGATCGAGAAAAGACACAGATCTCAACCAAAACTTACATTTACTAAACTTTGCAAAGAGTTTTTGGTCCTTGAGAACTTGCAACACAATCCTCAAATGATCAGTATGCTCATCCTCACTCCTTGAGTAAATCAAAGTATCATCGATAAACACAATCACAGACATATCAAGGTATTGTCTAAACACCCTATTCATCAAATCTATAAATGCGGTCGGAGCATTAGTCAAACCTAACGACGTTACCTAAAACTCATAATGACCAAACCGTATTCAGAAAGCCATCTTCAAAATGTCATTTTCCTTCACCATTAATTAGTGGTAACCCGACCGAAGGTCGATATAAGAGAATTAACTTGCTTCTTGTAGTTGATCAAACAAAGAATCTATCCTTGGAAGATGATATTTATTTTTAATGGTAACCTGTTTCAATTGCCGGTAATCAATACACATGCGAATAAACCATCTTTCTTACTAACAAACAAAACTGGAGCACCCATGGAGAGCTACTCGGTCGGATGAAACCCTTATCCAACAAATCACTCAATTGATCTTTTAATTCCTTAATTTCTGTCGGAGCCATTTGGTAAAGAGGAATGAAGATGGTTTACATATCTTGGAGAAGGTCTAAACCAAATTCTATTTCCCTTTTGGGAGGAACACCGGGTAGATCATCGGGAAATACTTCGGGAAATTCATTAACAACGGGGACCAACTCAAGAGTAGGTGTTTCAGAATCCATATCCCTAACACAAACTAGATGGTATATGAAACCATTTGAAATCATCCGTCTAGCTATAAGACACGATACAAACTAACCCTTAGGCATAGAATTTCCCCCTTTCCACTCTAGGATTGGTTCTTTTGGAAAATGAAACTTGACCACTCGGGTTCTACAATTGATGGAAGCATAACAAGAATGTAGCCAATCCATACCAAGAATAACATCAAAATATAAGATGTCAAGCTCTACTAGATCAACATAAGTGACTCAATAGGATAAGGAGACATGACAATTTCTATAGACTCTCTTATCCATAATAGATTCACCAATAAGAGTAGAGACAGAAAAATGATCTAACAATACATCCAGAAGAACATCAACCCTCATATCAAAATATGGCATCACAATAGACAAGGTTGAAATGCATATAATATATTTTGTTTCTGACTTCCACTAGAGCCTGACAAAGGGTAAGGATGAGCCCATCAACAATTATCTCCTCCATTATTAGCAACTTTGGGACAATCCTTTATCTTATGATCCATCTTACCACAGTCAAAACATGCATTGGAACCGGCTAGACATTTTCCCTGATGCTTTCTTCCACATCTAGCACAAGTAGACAATGAAGATCCACCACTATTTCCTACTTAAGGTGTAGGGTTAGACACCCTATATTTGTTGAACTTAGGAACTGGAGCATTATAGGAACATTGATCGGAAAACCTTTCCAGAACTTAGAATGACCATGTCCATCGGACCTTGAGTGTGAAAATTCACCATCACTAGTCTTTGCCGTATTTGCCTCCCTAGACTTTTCCTTAAGTTTATCCTCTTTGATTTGTTGAGCATGAACTATTAGGCGAGAAATTTCCATATCATTGAGGAGCATAGAGTTATGACATTCTTTAACCACCATTTCGGACACTCCCGAAACAAACTTATACATCCTTGCCTTATGATCGACATTCATGGTAGGAGCATATTTAGATAGTTGTGTGAATTTCAAAGCATACTCCTTCACACTCATGTTTTCTTGACGAGGTTAATGAATTCGAGTACTTTAGCCTCCATCATCTCAAGGGGAAAGAACCTATCAAGGAAGACAACCTTAACCTTTTCCTAATCAAGAGGACCCGCATCTACCGCCATCTCTTCCTTCCATTGGTTGAACCAAACTTGAGCAACACCCTTAAGTTGGTAAGTGGTCAATTCCCTCTTTTCCACCAGCGTCACTCCTATTATTATCAACACCGTTTATACCTCATCAATGAACTCTTGAGGATCTTCCTCTACCTTAGAACCATGAAACTACAGAGGATTCATCCTAATCAGGTCCCTCACTTTAGTTGTCGTCATACCCACACTTGGGTTCATGGGGACCACAGTCTCCCTATAGACTTGAGTCATCATGGCTTGAGCCAACACTTGAAAAGCAGCCCGAAACTCCGCATTAGTTACTTGTTTGGCCAAAGGGTCGGCCAAAACTTGTGGAGCTTCTGGAGGAGCTTGAGGAGGATCGCATTCCACATTCTCATTTGCATGCATTCTCACGTAAGCTCTTCACGGGGCCATATCCTAAAAAGGATCAGATAAGGATTATGAGAGAGAGTTATAGCGTGACACTCTATCGCACGACTTTAAAATGATGCAAGAAGTTGAATTTCCTAAACATCTTATAGCTTTGCATTCATAAATGTGGCGCACTTCATACTCATGAACAAGACTCTAATCGACGTGGCTAATGTGACATCCTAGGACCATTCTAAACCTTGTGCTCAAAATACAAAATTTGTCACGACCAATAGTACACCCTAGACATGACATTGCATATAAGTCTCCGTAAGGCCTTATACAAGCCACTTAGCATACATCATACAAGATAATAGAATTTAAAAAATTTAAAGGATAGAATTTTATACAAAAGACTTTGACAAAAGCACAAGTCTAACATAATTCTCAAAGCCATCTAATACATGATAAGAAAAGTGATTGGGACGTAACCCATACATCACATGTAATTCTGAAACAAAAATTACATAAAGTAATAAAAGAGTCTCGGTCCTAAGAATATGAGGACTCACCAATCTCTCCAAAAGCTCAGAGGGTCAATCTAGCCACAAGTGAACGGAATAGGAGCGTCAGACCCTACATTAGTGAAACATTGTAGGGACAAGTGTCCATATGTACATAGAGTGTACTAAGTATCATATCAATGCGTAAGGGTTATGAAATCATGCTAAAAAGAGACTTTACATGACATGTAATGACCAAGCTAAGTCATATGATAACATGTTAGAAATATAATTCATAATCATGTTCAATGCAAGCTAAACATCTTTAGAACACTTGTGAGATACTTTTAGAAAGTAACCTTAGTTCATTATTGTGGGATCTTTACCTTTAACTGACATAGACCATCTGAGCTATAAAATGTAATGTGGTGTCTATCCCACACCAAAAAGAGATTATCCTTCTTGCCAAGGTAAGAACCATGAGTCTTGAGCTAAAGTGGATCAACTGGCTAATGTCTATCTAAGAGAATCATCCTATGGTGGAAGATAGTTTATGGGACATGGGTAATCACCGCTAATACACTCGGTGCTAAGCATAAATTCCACTGAATAGTCATTAATCATATTAATCTTATTATCCATGGAAAGGCACAATTAAGTAACCAATCCAAGCTAGAGTTCATTCGATTAGTTCCTTAGTGTTGATTCAACATAGGTGAGAAAACCTTTCAACCTTATGAATCCTTTCTGTGAGATAACCCTTTCACAATCATATTTTGAGTAGTATGTGAGAAATCCTTTCACAAAAATAACAACATCGATGCTTTACTCTTAAAACAACCTTAAACCATTTATATCAATTTTATAAAGAAACATGCGTATGTTCATAAATTCATTTTTCATAATTCTTAAGCTTCATCATCAGATCAAAATTTATAAATCATGGAATCATGCATGGGTTCATGTGAATTTAACTAAAAACCATGTAATTACTTCATTTCATGCATAATACGATTGGAAACCATCAATTGGATCATAATTGAAAAGAACTCATGAACATTGAATAAAACCCTAACTTTGATTTGATTATATAACTTTGTAAAATTGGAGAATTTAAGAACCCTATGGAGAAAAGCAATCCATAGGTGCATAATAACAGACCTTGATGTCAAAAGCCCACAATCAATGGTGAACTTGGAGGGATTTGAGGAAATTTGAAAAATGATTTAGAGTAGTTAGATTTTAGGCTTAAAAGACTTATATAAGGTCTAGGATTAGGATTAGAACAACCTAGTTTAGGTATTAATCAATTAGGAAAAATAACAAAAAACCCTAAAAAAATAACGGTCGACGACCATCTATGGTTGGACCCTACGGACCGTACTGATCAACCGTTGAAAGTGATCAGACTCTCTAGCCAACATTCGATGAAACCTATGTACTACTCGTAGGTCCTTCTACGGGCCGTACATATCAACCGTAGGGACCAACTTTAAGGTTTAAAATTTCACTAAGTCTGGTGGTCACCTACGAGACCTATTTAAAACTCGTCAAAGGAGCGACAAACCATCATGTTGAAGCATCAAAAAGGTAATGGGACTTGACTTTATAAAAACCATTTCCCCACCACCTACAGTCCGTAGATATGGAACCATAGACACAGACACCATTTGACGAATTTGCATTCTTCCCTTCTTTTCTAAATTTGAGGTGTTACATGATTAATATTAGCCAACTAAATAATTTTGTCTCCATAAACGTAACCCAATAGTTAAAACAAATATGTGGAATAACCCTTCAGAAAGTTGTTGTCAACAAAAAAATAGCAAACCTCAACAATGACAAATAACTCAATAACCCAAACTCCCATTCCTTACCCTTACTTACCATAGCATGAACCATGTTTCATATGATCACATACAAGTTAGAGATGAGATCAACTCACCTTTCAAGTAACCCTGACAACACATAGATCCAACATGAAACAATTAAATTAGAAAGAAGTACAATAAGTTCACTCATGGAACCATAAACACATACTTGATATTCTTATCAAACCCAAACTCAAATTGTTAGTTTATCGGTGTGGTACCCAAGCCATCCGTAGTTGGTGTACCGTGTGGTACTCGAGACAACGATATATGGATATCCTCATACCAAGAATGGTATTCGAACCAAATTTTAGTATATACCAGTAGTGGTATCCAAGCCAACCATGGAGATATCTTGTACCAGGCGTTCATCCCCGAACAACTACCCGGGTATAAAGAAGATAGATTGATTATCGGGGTTCACTACATGATTTGAAAAGTTAAGAATACACTGCCCCTATGCATGCGACGTAATACTGCAACATCTCTCGTACCCAAGATTAACAAGAAACTAATTTGAACGCATAAAATTATAATAAGAAATTTCTCCACACATAGTACTAGACCCTACTATAGCGGCCATAACCCCGCTCTAGCGGTGTCCCTGTAGCACCTGACAATCGCTATAGTGGCATATCAAATCTCAGAAGCATAACAGAGAGGGGAATGGGTTTTAATGATTATTACTCTCCCTCATAACTCCGAAAAGTCCCTCAACTCTCTGATCACTCCATCCAGAAATGTCAAAGTACGGTAACCACTATGTACTCTACTCTCCTTACTACGCTTAAGAACGATTGCATGCCATACATTGAATTGAGTAGAATATGTTTGGGATGATACTGAAATTTTGAAAAATAAATATTCGATCATCGAATTTCCCAAAGCATGGGGTTTCCCATTACATTTAGAATGCTACCATAATATTCAGGGCGTAAGGATTATGTTCTAAAATGGTTTGAGGGAAGTTGAAGGGTTATCTTTAAAAGAAACTTAAGGAGGAATGAAGATAGTTTGGGTATCTATAAAAAGGTTTATTCCAAAGTCGACGTCCCTTTCGGGAGGACCTCTGAGAAGATCATCAAGAAACACTTCTAGGAATTCCTTTAAAACAGAAAGAGACTGAAGAGTTGGAGTTTCAGAATTGGTTTCCCTAAACCATACTAGATGATAGATACAACCCTTAGATATCATCTTTATAGCCTTAAGGCATCAAATAAACTGACCTATAGGAGCTTAGGCACTACCCTTCCATTCAATGACTGGTTCATTCAGAAACTGAAATTTAACGACTCTTATTCGTCAGTCGACTGAGGCATAACAAGCATGAAGCCAATCCATACAAAAAAATAACATCAAAGTCAAGCATATTTAACTTTACTAGATCAACTGAGGTGATTTTCTGGAAAACTAAGATCGTGAAATTTCTATATACCCATTTAGCTATAATTGACTCACCAATAGGTGTACTCTCAATGAAATCTTGTGGATACCCTCAATGGAATTCTATAGGGTTCATCCGAGAAAAGTCCCAGACTTTAATATCATTTGTGCCCACATTTGGGTACACAAGGACAACAACCTCAAAGTCGGCATGCACAGTCATGGCCTGGGCTACACCTTGGAAAGTAGCCCTACACTCAAAATGAGTAACTTGTTAAGCCAAAAGGTCAACGAAGGTGGAGTGATTCTTGTTCCACTTTCTGATTCCTTCTCTCGTAAGCTCTTCTTGGAGGCATGATTCTATAAACACATAGAGCATGAGTTAGAAGGAAACTTTATAAATTTTCACTCTATGGCACAACTAAGAGTATGAAAGAAATGAAGTATTTCTTAAAAAAATTCATAGCCTCTCATTCATAAATGTGGTGTGCTTCACACCCATGAACAAGACTCTATTTAATGTGGCTTTCAGACACCCTTTGACGCTTGACTCTGATACTCTAAATATCAAGTTTGTCACGACCCAAGACTACCCCCTAGGTGTGACATGGTTCCAAGAGACACGAATAACTACAAGCTAAGCACATGACATAGCATTACACTAAGATAGCATACATAACTAATAAAATGGATGGTGGAATAAAGTTTCAATAGCTATCATATCAAATAGAAAAATCTGACACATAAGAACATAAGCAAAAATCTAACGTTCTATCTAGAAGCCTCTAAATCATAGTGAGATTCTAGGACAAGCCCCTACCAAAAGGGGATAAATTAATTAATTAAAGTAATTAATTAACTTAAATTTGAAAAATAAAATTATTTGCTTTATTTTATATTTCCTTCCCTACCAAAAGGGGAAACATTCTAGTCGAAAAATAAATTTATTCATTCTCCTTATCCAACTTTCTTTCTTTTTGCTTTTTTGGTATTTATTAAACTATGTAATCACGAATATATGTTTTATTGTATTCTCTTCCACATTTTATTTATTGTATTTCCTTTTACTTATGTGTTAAAATAAATTAGGAATAAAACTTATTAAGTTTCCAAATAAAGTAGAAATATGATAGGCTATATATATGCATATTTCATATTATCATTTATTAAATCCAAAACAAAGTAGGAATGCAACTTATTGATTTCCCCCATGAGCTAGGAATAAAATTTATTATTTTTCCAAATGGACAAGGAATACAATTATTTATTTTTCACATGAACTAGGAATACAATTTATTAAGTTTCCAAATGAAATATAGTATATTAATTTCCCACATGAACTAGGAATACAATTTTCTTATTTCCCAAATATATGAACTAGGAATGCAGTTAATTAACTTTCCAAACAAAATAGAAAATATGGTAGGTCATCTCTCTATATAGTTTTCTATCACTCCAACCTTATTATTAACCTTTTTGTGCTTTTGTTCTTGTCAAGAACTCAAAGAAATCTAAACATTATTTTTGTTTAGTTTGTTCTTTTATTTTTTTTATTGAGCAACGAGTAACTCACATGATTATTCTCTTGGTGTTGTTATAACTTATATTAGTGATCGTGATTCGATAGATAGAATCTTAAGGGCAGGTGTAGAAGAAATTCTACAACGTCAATCTGAGGCTTACATGAAGGAAAAATAGGATGAAGATATATTGAGGTATTATAAAACAAGAATTCATCATGTTGTTGCGCCTGAAGATGGAGTAAATAGTTCAATGAACAAAAAAGAGATTTGTGGCATCTGTCTTGCGAAATATGAGAAAGAAGAGACTATTGGGACAGTTGGGTGCGAACATGAATATCACGCATGGTGCATCAAACAGTGGTTGCTGAGGAAAAAAGATTGTCCTATATGTCGAACTTCTGCTTCCCCTTTCACATCAACAAATTAAAGATGATACAAATGCAATGCAGTTAAAGAATTTTGAAATTTCTTTGTAATATTAAGTTTTCTTTTCTTGAGTTTGCAAGAGCACGATGTCACGACCTAGAGCGTCGTGATTGGCACCCACACTAACCCTCCGGTGGGAGAACTATTACTACTAAACAACTAACCCCAAAACTAAACATTTAAAGATACAGAAGCCGGTTTAAATGCAGAATTTATATAGAGTTCCCATAAACTACAAAGGTTTTAAAAAAATAACTAACTAAACTAATGCGGAAGAATAACCCCTAGAACCTGAAAGTCATTGTACCAAAACTTTGATTAACTAACAAATCTAAGAAAAGGGGGCGCAGCCCCGAAAACTAAACTAAACACCTTACACAAATAGTCTGAGTCCGGAAAGAGTGGACTTAAACAAGAGAGATCCTTGGCAGCCTGAAAGAACTGACTCACCCTTGAATCCTGTCATGCTCAATACTCACCTGGCTGAGGTTTGTCAGTAGCCGCCTGAAGATGCCCTGTACTCAACAAGGAAAGAGCAAATGAAGTATCAGTACACAACCACAGTGTACTGGTAGGATCACCAGCTATTTCAGTAAGTGAAACATATATATAAGCAGTCACAACATAGTAAACACGCATATACCGAACATATACAATATCAGTTATCATTTCAGGAGCAATGTACAATTCCACATTCTCAATACAAGTATATATGACAAGTCAATGGTCCTCTCATGGAACCCAATTCAATTGTCCTCTCATGGTACCCATACCCAAACTGTTAGTGTGCCGGATCGTGACTCCTGATCCAAGGTAGTGTGTCAGAACGTGACACCTGATCCAATATGTATGTCGGTACATGACATCCGATCCAAGTTAGTGTGTCGAAACATGACACCCGATCCAATATGTATGTAAGTACGTGACGTCCTATCCCAATTAGTGTGTCAGAATGTGACACCCGATCCATTCAACATGCCACAATCACAATCACAATGTACATTCTCATAATCATACAATCAAATATTTATTCATGATTTACAATCATTCATTCATACTCATTTACATTAGATGTGATCAATAGTACAACATTCGCATACATACATGCATTACAGTGAATAAAATACTAACATACATCACACAAACATGAAATGAAACCATCACCTACCTCGAAACCAAGCTTGAATCCCCCTAAGTCACTAGAATCTTCCCTTTCCAGATTCTTTCCACTTGTTCGTGGTCTAAAAACATACAATTAAAGCAAGGATCAATAAACGAGGCCTAATCACCTGGATTACAATCGAAATTACTAACCCTAGGCCAAACCCAAGATCCCAATACTTAAATTAGGGCTTTTTCCACCATTAACTTTAGATCAAAACCTTCCCCCAACAACAATTACCCAAGAATTTAAGTTCTACGGATAGAAATACGGATTAGGGGAGTAAATCCTTACCTTTGGTGGTAGAAGAGGTGGAAAGCCTTCAAGAAAAAGCCAGGGGTCGTCTCTTAGCTCTCAAAATGAAACTTGTAGAAAATAATATTTTTGGGGTTTATTTCCAACTTAAGTCGCGTCTGTCCCGCTGTGGCGGACCCTATCTCGCTACAGCGGCCCCGCCCTTGTGGCTTGCACGAAGAAACAGAGTCGAATTCAGAGTTTCAAACCCCCATTTCACAACACAACTTCAACCCATGACATTCAAAAACTACTCGTTCACGCTAAGATCAGTTTCAGGAGTTCTACTCACCTGAATTCGATTCCGTAAAGTCGTACGTGTTCCTTAACGTCTTAGCTATCCACTAATGTGATCAAAAACATAATTTGATCTATCATTAATTACCAAATTTCCCTAGACCTCACATGACTCAGATTTCTTCAAAATCTGGACTAGGCTAGGAATTCCCAAGTTACTAACCAAAAGTTTTCTGACCCCAATTCTTTCCCCATTGGCTTTTCCCTAACGACCGGATCGGGTCGTTATAAAAGATACCAATTTACCCATCACTCATCCTCGAGTGATCAACTAGGCAAGACTGGCTAAAGTAAGAGTAGAGTAGTATCTTATTCGTCGAATAGCTGGGGATACTTGTCTCGCATGTCCTTCTTGGTTTCCCAAGAAGCTTCCTCAACCGGACAATGCTTCCATTGAATTTTGAAAGATGCAATATCCTTTGACCTTAACTTTCAAACTTTCCTAGCTAGAATAGCTATAGGCTCCTCTTCATAACCTCTAAATATCTGACCTTCCGGTCTGCATACTCTTTATGCCTGTTCTAAGCTGCTAGAACATCTCCCGAATAAGTTTCACATTCCCTAATGATTCTCATCAAAATGTCCCGCCTCAAATGCATCAAACCAACCACTGGGAGACCTATATCCCCTCCTATACAGTGCATCCATGAAGTCATCTCAATACTCAAGTGATAAATATTATTGTACGTAAACTTAACTAACATCAAAAGCTATTCTCAATAACCACCAAAGTTGATCATACACACATCTGCCACATGTTATCAAGGACCTTGACACAATCATCAGGACTAATCCTTTCTCACATAATCATGATAACATTCTAAATCAATAATCGCTAAAATTAGAGGTTGTCACAACCCAGGAGTACCCCCTAGATGTGACAAGGTGTACTCAACCCCGAAAGGTCTCATACAAGCCCCTTAACATATCATAACATAAGATAAAATAAATGATGTAGAAATTTAAAACTTTATCGATACAATCGAAGTCTTTTATAAAATCAAGCAGAAGTCTACACTTGTCTCAATTAGCCATCTAATACAATCTTTGAATAAAATAGGACACAACCCATACAACATAGTCTGAAATGAAATAACTAGAAAGAAACTACAAATGACTTATATGTCCTCGAATCTTGAGGACTCATCACAAGTTAGGAGAATAGTCGATCCAAACTTGAACCAATAGAAGATCACCTTAAGAACCGGAGCCTACACTTATAGAAAAATGCAGAAAATATGGGTTAGTACAAAAATGCACCAAGTATGATAACCATGCATAAAAACCTTGAAAACATGCTAAAAAGGACATTTTAGTTGAAAAGCATGCATTTTACCAAGTTTGAAAATAATCATGAACTTTCGTGTAAAAGCACCAGTCATAAGAATATTCAACATATAGATCATCATAGCATAATAGAACCATCTCATAAGTAACCCTAAGTTATACTTGTGCAATGTAAAGATAAATATCCCATAATCCCATCTATACTAAGTACCACTCTTAGGCCACCATTATCATTCTTACCATTCTTTGATCTCATCCTTTGTTCATACTCATAGAAAAGGAAACATTCTCATTTAGTAAGTCATATTAAGGAAAGCAACTCATAGCAACGATCCACATTAAGCATACTTCATTTCATAAACATTCATAAGATACAAGGAACACACCATAATTTCTCCCAAAGCCTACTTGTACAATGCATAGATGAGATCCCATACCCCCACCCATACTAAGTAGTGCATTCTTGAGAAGCCATAGT
This sequence comes from Solanum etuberosum, assembly GCA_029582245.1. NCBI lineage: Eukaryota > Viridiplantae > Streptophyta > Magnoliopsida > Solanales > Solanaceae > Solanum > Solanum etuberosum. The sequence goes on from JAJONR010000735.1 coordinate 122,601, forward strand.
TTATAACCATTTATTGTGGGGGTAAGCCTTAACCGACACAGACCATGTGAGCTAAACATGGAATTCGGTTTCTCCCACATCGAAAGGGTTGGTCTACTTGCCTAAGGTAGAACCGGTAACATTTAGCTTAGGTGTATCCACTAGCTAATAACCTATGAGGGCACATAGTTATGGGATAAAGAGATTGCAACTAGATACCCCGCCTCAACTCACGTATGGGCATCCATCTCAAGAGATTGCTACTAGAAACCCCGCCTCAACTCACGTATGAGTTTCCATGTAAATCAATATCCACTCGGTGCTTAGAATTATTCCCCACTGAGTACTTAACATTTCATTACTTTAGTTCATTATTATGGAAGACATGGGATATGGAGATTTCTACTAGATACCCCGCCTCAACTCATGTATTGGTATCCATCTCCATCTCACATCATTCATAAGATAGCTCATAGATTCAATAGGTGAAAATAGCCTATCAACCTAAGAATCCCCATATTGTGAGAAAACCTTTCACAACATGTCATCTTCATTCATAAGTGTATAATTGAGAATAACCTTTCAATCAACACATCATCATTATCATAATCATAGAAACTTCATTCATACTTCATTCATAAGTGTACAATTGATAATATCCTTTCAATCAACACAACAACATTATCATAATCATGGACACCTCACTCTCAAGGTGTTCTTAAAGCACATACGTAAATCTCATAATCATGCATAATTATACTTTTCCCTTCAAGGACCATGGATCATAATTTATCAACACATATAGAATTACTACATTTGACATGGATGATAACATAATTCAAGTAATCAATTCATTACATTCCTAATTCTATAACATTCTACTTGCATCAATCAATACCCACACTTTGAGATCCAATTTGGGAAAATAGGGGAATTCATGGATCCTTAAGGAATTCAACTGAAAATCATATAAAATCATCAATATATCCATAAAAAAACATAATTCAACCTTTAAAAATGAATTTGAAAGGAATCTATGATATTGAAGTCAAACCCTAACTTTTGGGTTTTCTAGCTTTGAAATTGGGGATTTTGAAGGGGCTCTATGGGTGAAGGCTACCCATAGATGAAGAGCTACCATACCTTATTGAAGAATTCCCACGAATTTGATGAGAAAAGCTTGATTCTTCAACCCTAGCTTCACCCTTCTTCTTCTTCTTCTTCCTTAGAGTTCTAGAGAGAGAAATATTTAGGGGAAAGTTGGTTGTCATTTGGGTTTTGGTATTTTATGAAGTGAATGGGTTGGTTAATGACTTAAAAAGGCTTATATAGGTGTATAAAAACCATACAAAATGACCTCACTTAATATTAACTACTATAGGAATTACCTAAACTACCCCTTCCTTAACCGCCAAAGAGGCAGTTTCAGGTGCCCACCCACGACCCTCACTGACGGACCGTGGTTGGACCCACGGACCGTGCTTGTGAGGTGTGGGTTGAGTTACTGGAACTGCTCACTTGGACCCCTTGACCCACGAGCCTCTCCCACAGAGCGTGGATCAACCTACGAGGCGTAGGTCCCTCCGTGGGTCACTATTTTGGGCAGGTTTGGGGTAGACTTTAGGGTCCTCCTCAAGGACCCTTGGTTGATCCTTGGGGAGTCGTACCTTGACGTTTAACCTCTAAATCCATCATTCTAAGAACGGGGAGCAAATTTTACGACTCTACCCTTACGACAAGATCTAGTTAAGCCTATTAGTTTCCGGGGTGTTACATTATCTCCCCTTGGGAACATTCGTCCTCAAATGATGATCTAGACACCTTACGGAATTAAAGACTCAAGACTAGCAGCCCATCATGCATGAACATTAAAATAATACATAATTCAAAGGAGGAAACATCAACTCCATCTAAACATACTCAATGCAACACAAGGAAGTAGAAACTACATCTAACAACCCATTATGCATGAAAACTTCAACAGTTCTCAAATTCATTGGAGGAACTACCTTCTCCAACTCAAAGCATGCTCAACACAATATCATGAAGCAAATTATGCAATTATTCTCAAAAGCATACTAAAGCATGTTTGACAATTCAACTCACGAAGCATATAGGTAACTCATACTAAATGCACAACAACATGAGGAAAGTAAATCATAAAAACTCATTTTATCACTAATCATGAACTTCTCAAAAACATGCATAACATAAGGAGATCATGGAAATTTCTAAAACACCCATGACTCCAAAACATAAACAAGCCAAAAGGAACTCTTTGTCTCAAGCTAGAATAGGAATAGAAGAAAGAGATGAGGATATCGGGACTCTCAACAATCTTGCTATCTAAGCACATCATCTCCCCTTTGGGAGCAAGCTTAAATGGACTTTCTAAGCACCATTCATATCAATTCAACTAAGGTCGGATCCATACATTGCTTATCACTAAACTTTCACCTCCATCACACAAGATGACTTTAAACCATGGTGAATTACACTTCTACCCTTTTTAGAAGAGTCTACTCACTCACACATCTAGGCATTACTTAAACACCCTATACATCACCTTTGGTGGGACCTACCAACCAATTATATCTAGGTATTATCTAAACATACTTCTCAAAATGACTATACTTAAGATCAATCGTAACGAGGTAACTACCTTTTTGAAGTTGGTCAACCCTTATACTTTTTCTCCCTCACATTAACTAGATGGTACATGCAACCCTCCAAGTAAACTTTAAGACAAAACATAATCCAAACTTATGGCATAGGTTTTTCCCCCTTCCACTCTCGGATAGGCTCATTCGGAAACTAAAAATTTGACTATATGGGTTCTACAATCACATAGGAGCATAACAATAATACTACCTATCCATCCTAAGGATGACATCTACATTTAAAATATCAAGTCCTATCTTGTCACATAGAAATAATTGGCATCAAAACCAACAACTTCTCCCTCGCTCCTTGTAGCATAAGCCCTTCGAGTAGTCATATCCTGAAGACCATCGGATAAAGAGAAAGACCTTATAGTGTTAAACTCTATGGCACAACTTAGAGAATGAAGAAGTGAGATTTACTAAACATCTTATAGCCTCTCATTCATAAATGTGGCGCACTTCACACGATGAACAAGACTCTATTAGACGTGTCTTATGAGGCATCATCCTAGAATCATCTAAACTGTGCTCTGATTACCAAGTTTGTCACGACCCAGGAGTACCCCCTAGATATGACAAAGCGTACTCAACCCCAAAAGGTCTCATACAAGCCCCTTAGCATATCATAACATAAGATAAAAGAAATGATGCGGAAATTTAAAACTTTATCCACACAAGTGAAGTCTTTTATAAAAGCAAGCGTAAGTCTAGACTTGTCTCAATTAGCCATCTAATACAATCTTGGAATCAAATAGGGACACAGCCCTTACAACATAGTCCGAAACGAAATAACTAGAAAGAAACTACAAATGACTCATATGTCCTCGAATCTTGAGGACTCATCAGAAGCTAGGAGAATAGTCGATCCAAGCCTGAACCAATAGAAGATCACCTTAAGACTTGGAGCCTACACTTATAGAAAAATGCAGAAAATATGGGTTAGTGCAAAAATGCACTAAGTATGATAGCCATGCATAAAAAACTTGAAAACATGCTAAAAAGGACATTTTAGTTGAAAAGCATGCACTTTACCAAGTTTGAAAATCATCATGAACTTTAGTGTAAAAGCACAAGTCATAAGAATATTCAACATATAGATCATCATAGCATAATAGAACCATCTCATAAGTAACCCTAGGTTATACTTGTGCAATGCATATATAAAGATTCCATAATCCCATCTATACTAAGTACCACTTTTAGGCCACCATAATCATTCTTACAATTCTTTGATCTCATCCTTTGTTCATACTCATAGACAAGGAAACATTCTCATTTAGTAAGTCATATTAAGGAAAGCAACTCATAGCAACGATCCATATTAAGCATACTTCATTTCATAAACATTCATAACATAGAAGGAACACACCATAACTACTCTCAAAGCCTACTTGTGCAATGCATGGATGAAGTCCCATACCCCCACCCATACTAAGTAGTGCATTCTTGAGAAGTCATAGTTCATAACCATTTATTGTGGGAGTAAGTGTTAATCCACATAGACCATGTGAGCTAAACATGGAATCCGGTGGCTCCCACACCGAAAGAGTTGGTCTACTTGCCTAAGGTAGAACCGGTAACATTTAGCTTAGGTTGATCCACTAGCTAATAACCTATGAGAGAAGATAGTTATGGGATAAGGAGATTGCTACTAGATACCCCGACTCAACTCACGTATGGGCATCCATCTCAAGAGATTGCTACTAGAAACCCCGTCTCAACTCACGTATGAGTTTCCATCTCAATCAATATCCACTCGGTGCTTAGCATTATTCCCCATGGAGTACTTCACATTTCATTACATTAGTTTATTATTATGGAAGAAATGGGATATGGAGATTGCTACTAGATACCCCACTTCAACTCACGTATGGGCATCCATCTCCATCCCACATCATTCATAAGATAGCTCATAGATTCAATAGGTGAGAATAGCCTTTCAACCTAAGAATCCCCATATTGTGAGAAAACCTTTCACAACATGTCATCTTCATTCATAAGTGTATAATTGATAATAGCCTTTCAATCAACAGATCATCATTATCATAATCATCGAAACTTCATTCATACCTCATTCATAAGTGTACAATTGAGAATAACCTTTCAATCAACAAAACAAAATTATCATAATCATGGTCACCTCACTCTCAAAGTGTTCTTAAAGAACATACATAAATCTCATAATCATGCATAATTCTCATACTTTGCCTTTCAAGGACCATGGATCATAATTCATCAACACATCTAGAATTACTACATTAGACATGGATGATAACATAATTCAAGTAATCAATTCATTACATCTATAATTCTATAACATTCTACTTGCATCAATCAATACCCACACTTTGAGATCCAATATGGGAAAATAGGGGAATTCATGGATCCTTGAGGAATTCAACTTAAAATAATATAAAATCATCAATATATCCATAAACATACACAATTCAACCTTTAAATATGAATTTGAAAGGAATCAATGAGATTGAAGTCAAACCCTAATTTTTGGGTTTTCATACTTTGAAATTGGGGGTTTTGAAGGGGCTCTATGGGTGAAGGCTACCCATAGATGAAGAGATACCATACCTTATTGAAGAATTCCCATGAATTTTATGAGAAAATATTGATTTTTCAACCCTTGCTTCACCTTACTTCTTCTTATTCCTTGGAGTTCTAGAGAGAAAAATATTTGGGGGAAAGTTGGTTGTCATTTGGGTTTTGGGATTTTATGAAGTGAATGGGTTGGTTAATGACTTAAAAAGGCTTATATAGGTGTATAAAAACCATACAAAACGACCTCACTTAATACTAACTACTATAGGAATTACCTAAACTACACCTTCCTTAACCGCCAAAGAGGCAGTTTCAGGTGCCCACCCATGACCCTCACTGACGGATCGTGGTTTGACCCACGGCCCGTGTTGGTGAGGCGTGGGTTGAGTTACTGGAACTTCTCACTTGGCCCCCTTGATCCACGAGCCTCTCCCAGGGAGCGTGGACCACCCTACGGGGCGTAGGTCCCTCCGTGGGTCACTGTTTTGGGCAGGTTTCGGGTAGACTTTAGGGTCCTCCTCAAGGACCCTTGGTTGGTCCTTGGGGAGTCGTACCTTGACGTTTAACCCCTAAACCCTTCATTCTAAGTACGAGGAGAAAATTTTACGACTCTAACCTCAGACAAGATCTAGTTAAGCCTACTAGTTTCCGGGGTGTTACAGAGGTGGAACCGAACCAACCAACACACACTCATGATACTCAACCAATCATAGTTCTTATCAACATCTTCTTCTCACAACATAAATTTACATGAGCTTAAGTTATAAAAAATTGATCTTTAGATATTAGATACTAATCGAGGGATATGTCCAAGCATACAAACCCTCCAACAATACTATCGAAATGCTAGATTTAGTAATTGTAGCTTACCTCTTAAGAACAGTAGAATTGGACCCAATGATGCCCACATTCAACAACACACAATCAATACATTACCTCGACGACTAGATGAATATTAAGACTGTCGGACAACCATAGATACGCATGGTAGCTCTTCTATAAACTCTCATGAGCAAGATGGTACATGTAGAACCAATGAAATACTTTAACAACTCCAAGACAACACCACATAAGTCATCTGAAATAACCACGTCTTCCCAAATCATCCCATTCAACCAAGAGAACATCGCAGGATCGGTATACATGATCCACCACTTGGGATCCACCCACAAAAGTAAGAACATGCGTGAGCATAGCTAGTGCATCATACTCACAACCATGTACAAAATGAAATAGATGGTCACATAAGAATTTATCGAATAACACTAAAGGTTTTCCTCTGAAGAGTCGATACCAGCCATTTCCATTCAGTTGACTCCACATACTCTTCACATCTTTCCACTGAAGCCCACACTCTCAGTACTAACAACCATCATAAATACTCTGACCATTTACCTTACTCTAAACCAAAACATTTTAAGTGAAAACCCTTCTTAGGTACTCTAACAATCAACAATAATAACTTTACGACCTAACCCAGGTGTAAGTCCTTTCAAATGCTAAATACCTGATACAATTGATGATTTCTCACCTTGTAAATTCATACCTTGACAAAATATATCACCACGAATATAGATTTACAATGAAAAATCTGAATTGTAAATTCAATCGTATAACACAATCCCCTTATCTATCAACATTAGCTTAAACCTTGAAGATTTTTATGAATTCATGGATCTTTGCTTATCATTGATCGCATCTCCATCGATCTTACAATATCTTTCGCTAAAATTTCAATCATAATCATTACTAAACTCAAAAATAAAAAACCAAGTACTTATCATCACACTCGAGCTAGTGTCTTTACACTCATTTCTCAAGTCTTTTTCAATAGGTTTTAACCAATCTGATGGACTTGTGACACTATTAACATAGCCACTGCAAAAACGAATGAAATCACGCATCTCTGAATTGAATTATCTATCCCTCTGAAGATATCTCTTCAACCTTTGCAATCACATAAAATATGCTTGCTCTCGCCTCTCTCTCAATGTTGTAGTACATCCCACTATTTTTCCTTCATTATGACTCTAGCTCTTTTAAAATCTATTCGAGTGGTGTCCCACCATCTCTTTAAACATTCCATACAGCCATATTACTTACCAAATATTAGAAAACCACAACCTTGGATACTCGCAAGTCGTAATTACTATACAAAATTCACTTAACCAACAATCTTATTATATAGTTGCACCCCATCACAATCCATCACGAACCCTTACTACCATCACACTCGGTTAGCCCTGGCTATCACTACAATGTCAACCTTTTCATAGACATTACACCTCAAACTCAGGTATACCCATAAATTCAAAGGACTAACCCAATTTGTATATGCACTTTCTTACTAAATTACTTCAATTGACTTTACCCAAGTATACTCATCGGACTTTCTTTATCCATAAGCTTGTCATTCCGGTATCAATCCACTCCTTTATGGCTTAAGATAAAATCACCAGTCCTCAGACCACCATCCTTCTTCTTAACAAACAAGACAAGAGCACCCCACGGGGAAACACTAGGATGGATGCAACCTTTATCAAGAAGCTCCTAGATTTGAGCTTTAAGCTCTCTCAATTCTTCCAAATCCATGCGATAAGGAGGAATAGAGATGGGGGAGTGCTATTTTCCAAGTCAATGTAGAAATCTATATCTCTATCCGGAGGCATACCAGGCAATTCGGTAGGAAACACTTCCTTGAATTCAGACACTACAAGAATAGACTCAATAGAGGGAGACTTAACATCAACATCCTGAATATGAGCTAATTACGCCAAACACCCTTGCCCCACTAGTTTCCTAGCCTGCACAAAAGATTAGACCTTAGCTGGCTTAGGCTTGTACACCCCTTCCCACTCTAACCTTTCCCTACCCGGGATCTCTAGAGTTACTGACTTAGCATTACCATTAAGCGCAACATAATAGGGGGACAACCAAGTCATGCCTAAGATTATATCAAGTCAGTTATATCCAGCATAACCAAATCAACCCAAGTCTAAAAATCTATTAACACAACAGGACAAACACGATATACATGGGTGACTATGACCGACTCTTCAACTGGGGCTGAAACATGGATGGGGGCATTAAGCACATCATAAACCGCATCAAATCCCAAGACAAACTGAAGTGACAGGTATGCATAAGTAGAACCCGGATCAAACAAAACAGTAGCCATCCGGTCACATACGAGAATAGTACCTGTGAGCATTGCATCAGACACCTCAACCTCGGTCTTACCCGGAAAGGCATAAATCTGATCCATGTCATCTTGAAGCGCAACCTCCTTGCCTGGCTGAACTGATCCTCTACCTGCATTACCATTTCCCCGGCATCCATGGCCTCACTGATTTCCTCCTCATATGCCCAGGTTCTCCACAATTTTACACACTTAATAACTTATACAAGTAAACATCGTTTCTATTGGAGCAGTCGTATCCTGACCCTCTTTGATATACAATCAATCCATGAAATCGTAGTATAGCTTCTAACCTCAATTGGCATAACTTAATTTTATCATTCGCTAAACAACCCATACATGTTATAACAACAATACTAAATGCATTTTCTAAAGTAATGGTGTTCATTATCTAGCCGTGCCTTACCAAAACTTCTTTAATGTTGTCACATATAAAGTTGAATCTCCAAATATGACCTTAATCCCTTCACAAGCGACGATAGTAGCTAGCGAGCCCCACAAAGCTCCTAATTTCAGTCACAGAACTAGGTCGGAACCAATTCCTGACTGCTTCAATCATTTGGGGATCTACCATTACCCATTCCCTTGAAACTACATGCCCCAAAAAGGAAACCAAAGTAAACCAAAACTCACACTTAGAAAAAATTAGCATACAATTTTTGTCTCCCAAGGACACTCAGAACAATAAGAAGATGATCATCATGTTCTTCCTCACTCTTAGAATAAACCAATATGTCATCAATGAAACAATCACAAACGGATCCAGAAATGGTAGGAACAGACCATTCATCAAACTCATGAAAGCTGCAGGCGCATTTGTCAATCCAAACGACATAACTAGAAACTCATAGTGCCCATAGCGGATTCTAAATGCTATTTTTGGTATATCCTCAGGCCTAATCTTTAACTGATGAAAGCAAGACCTTAGATCAATATTAGAGAAAATGGATGCACCCTGCAACTGATCAAAAAGATCATCTATCCGAGGCAGTGGATACTTGTTTCAAATGGTGACCCTATTCAATTGAACATAGTCTATACACATCTTCTCTTGCTAATGATGGTGTTATCACTTCTGTTGCTCTAGTTCGAACCATAGAGTGAAGGAGGAAAGATACCAATTTTTATCACTCAGATACCAATTGGATTCAAGTAATAACACGAAAGGAGTAGAAACAAAGAGATTTCATAAAGTCCTATAGCCTCTTAGAGAAAAGTACATACGTCTCCGTACCGTTCCGCAAGACTCTACTAGACTCGTTTTGATACAATGAGATGAACGAACCTAGGGCTCTGATACAAACTTTGTCACGACCCAGACCATTGTGATTGGCACCCACACTAACCCTCCGGTGGGAGAACCATTACTACTAGCCAACTTACCCCAAAACTAAACATTTAAAGATACAGAAGCAGGTTTAAACGTAGAATTTATATAGAGTTCACATAAACTCCAAAGGTTTAAAAAAAGAACTAATCAAACTAATGCGGAAGAACAACCCCTAGAACCTGAAAGTCATTGTACCAAAACTCTGATTAACTAACAAGTCTAAGAAAAGGGGGCGCAGCCCAAAAAACTTAACAAAACACCCTAAATAAATAGTCTAAGTCCGAAAAGTGTGGACTTAAACAAGAGAGATCCATGGCAGCCTGAAAGAAATGGCTCACCGTTGAATCCTGTCACGCTGAATAGTCACCTAGCTGAGGTCTGTTAGTAGCCGCCTGAAGATGCCCTGTACTCAACAAGGAAAGAGCAAGTACAGTATCAGTACACAACCACAGTGTACTGGTAGGATCACACGGATATTCCAGTAAGTGAAACATATATATAAGCAATCACAACATAATAAGCAAAAATATACCGAACATATACAATATGAATTATCATTTCAGGAGCAATGTACAATTCCACATTCTCAATACAAGTATATATGAGAAGTCAATGGTCCTTTCATGGAACCCAATTCAATGGTCCTCTCATGGAACCCATACCCAAACTGTTAATGTGCCGGATCGTGACACCCAATCCAAGTTAGTGTGTCGGAACGTGAAACCCGATCCAATATGTATGTCGGTACGTGACATCCGATCCAGTTAGTGTGTCGGAACGTGACACCCGATCCAATATGTATGTTGGTACGTGACATCCGATCCCAGTTAGTGTGTCGAAACATGACACCCGATCCATTCAACATTCCACAATCACAATCACAATGTATTCTCATAATCATACAATCAAGTGTTGATTCATGTCTTACAATCATTCATTCATACGCATCACTTTAGGTGTGATCAATAGTGCAACATTCGCATACATACATGCATTACAATGAAGCAAATACTAACATACATCACACAAACATGAAATCAAACCATCACCTACCTCGAACCCGAGCTTCAATCCCTCTAAGGCACTTGAATCTTCCCTTTCCGTATTCTTTCCTCTTGTTCGTGGTGTAAAAACATATAATTAAATCAAAGATCAGTAAACGAGGCCTAATTACCCAAATTACAATTGAAATTACTAACCCTAGGCCAAACCCAAGATCTCAATACCCAAATTAGGGCTTTTTCCACCATTAATTTCAGCTCAAAACCTTCCCCAAACAACAATTACTCAAGAATCTAAGTTCTATGGATCGAAATATGGATTAGGGTAGTAAAATCCTTACCTTTAGAGCTAGAAGAGGTGGAAAACCTTAAAAAAAAAGCCATGGGTCATCTCTTAGCTCTCAAGAACGAAACTTGCAAAAAATAACATTTTTGGGGTTTATTTCTGACTTAAGTCGCGTCTGTCCCACTGTGGCGGACCCTATCTCACTACAGAGGCCCCGCCCTGGCGGCTTGCATGGAGACAGCGAGACAAATTCAGAGTTTCAAACCCCCATTTCACAACAAACCTTCAACCCATGACATTCAAAAACTACTCATTCACGCTAAGATCAGTTTCGCGAGTTCTACTCGCCTGAATTCGATTCTGTAAAGTCGTACGGATTCCTTAATGTCTTAGCTATCCACTCATATGATCAAAAATATAATTAGATCTCTGATTCATTACCAGATCTTCCTAGACCTCACATTACTCAGATTTTGTCCAATATGGACTAGGCT
>JAJONR010000736.1:0-45349 GCA_029582245.1 Solanum etuberosum
CCAACCACAAAGATTTTGCCTGAATCCTTTTTGAAGTTATATAAAGAATGGGTAAAGATTTCGCCTATTCTAACGGACTTATATCATGAAGATCATATCTGTTGTCTTGATAAAATTGACCAGATATACTTCTTTATCGAATTCACTATTCTCTGGATACATAAATGGACGCCAGAACTGGGATTCACCGATGAGCAGATCCCTTGCCTTTACCGAACCTTTTATAACAATTTTTGGGACAAACTAATGAAAACTGATCCCAGCACCAAAACGTTATACGGACAGAAACTTCTCGATGCCATCAAAAAGAAGATCATGGAATACCGAAACGCTCCTCACAAGAGTGTTATGATTGATAGCTCCGTCAAACATATTGCCAGACGTATCTCGGTTGAAGAAGGTGATAAAACCGAAATGATAAACAAATATTTAGAAGAAGTGAAGAGAAATTTACTTCAGTCTCTAGATCAATTCGATAAAACGGACACCTCGATGAAAAGCGGGTCAAGCATAAATGATATGTGCAAAGAAGAAGCTCAATCATTACCACCGAATAGGATGCTATCGGAAACAGAGATTCAATAGGCGGAAGAATTAATCCGTCAGTTAAGAGAAAAAGAGAAATGATAAGACCCCACTAAAAGCATAGCCGCCGGACCCAAGAAACAGTAGATACACTGTACATGGGCCAAGAAACAGTAATTACACTGTACATGGGACCCAGATACGGGACCCACTCTTTTTGTACATAGATTCATTTTTATAAATAGGCGCCCTCTTTTGTATAGACAGGGCAACAAGTTTTTATTTAAGTTTTGAGATTTCTCTCCCTTTGTAAAGAAAAATCTTTTGAAGAAAATAAGCGATCAATCGTTTGCAACCTCTGTCTAAGGTAACAAATTTATATTTCAAGATTTTATTTTATACTTTCTCTCTCTCTCTCTCTCTCTCCCTGGCCGTGACTATGTCCGACTAAGGAATTCATATCTATGTTAACTGATTAAGAGATATTACATGAACTCCATAAGCTTCGTTCTAGGCTTTACTAAAATATAAAGGATCATGATATAACTTCTTAGCTTGGTTCTGAGATGGTGGTACAGTCGATATAATACTACTTCTGTTAAGCTCACTTGGCAAGCTGTGTCAAGGCCATTACAGCCCGATGGAGTTAAGGGGGCCACAGGCCGAAAAACAGTTAGAATCGCTAGATCTGAGCTTGACACGAAGTATGTATTATTATCATGACAGGCCCTTTGCTCAGGTAAAAGATTACCATACAGCTATCAAGTATAACATGATCTTGCATATTTTCGTTCTTATTCTTAAATAAGGATATTAAATGACCACAAGTCTGGATGGCTTGGCGGACTACCGCCATACCCCTGGATCCTGCGGTTAAATGGTATCAGAGCCATGAAAACACTATTCAGTTGACATAGGTATGATTTCTCAAATATGATAAACCTTATAAGAAAAATGAGATTTAGACGTTATAAACCAGAGGATCCTGCGGTTAAATGGTATCAGAGCCATGAAAAGTTAGTTGCTCTTCGTGATGCTAGAAATCTAAACTTCAGACAGTCAAATGATAAACAAATATTTAGAAGAAGTGAAGAGAAATTTACTTCAGTCTCTAGATCAATTCATTGTGATTCATATTACTTTTTATGTAATTTCTAAATACATAATAAATTTTAAAAAGACATGGTACATTTGAAATAAAAGCTAAATGTGGGGTCCACCTATTAGAAGGATAGAGTAGAAATACAGTATCCGTTTTGTCCATAAAAAGTAACATAAAAATATTATATTGAGTACAAATAACAAAACTATCCTTAAATTCAAAATCAATTCCAAGAAACACACACGTGTCTTTAGAATTCTAAGTAGAACTAGAAAGGGACACGGGTCAATCATCATTATTTGAAATTTGCAATGTTTATTTGTGGTATTTTTAATTTTTTTAAATTCAATGATATTTCTTTTTTCTAATAATAATATAATATTAACGATCTAACATTAATATTCGAAATTAAAGATAATTTATAGATAAAAGGATGAAAAAATAAATCAAAAATTTAAATTTATAACATCGTAGATATCGCTACACTTAATTAAGTAGCATTTATTTGATATGTTTTTTATAGTAAAAAAAAGATGAAATAATATGAATACGAAATATATTTACGTAATACAAAATGTCAAAAGCTCCAACCAAGTAGAAATAAAAACAGAAATTAAAAGATGTTGTTACCTAGGTTTGAACCCCAAACCCTTTACTTAAAATGACAGGCTTACACTAGTAAGCCAACCAACTCAATGAGACTAAGCATACAGCTGAAGTTGATATGTTGGCGATCTTATTCTCTTTTCTTATATAGTAATACATTTATAAAATATTATAAATTTATTTACTTCATTAATACCGCTATTTGTTATATTTGAAGTATTTTGTAAGAAATTAAATATTATTTTTATGATGAATTTTTTAACAAAAATGATTAATTCTTTTTTTTGCTTTAAAAGAGGAATTTGGATGCTGAAAAATAGTAATAGCGGCGGGCAAACCATGACATGTGTAGATGCAGAAAATAAACACAACGTGCACGTTGGCTGCGAGGCCTCGAAATCCCAGGTTGTAGGCCACACCAGCGCCTTCTGATTGGCTTAGTAGTCACCCACTCATTGGCCCACTACATTCAAATTTGATACTCTATCCGTCCATATTAGTTAATCATCTTACTAAAAATAATTGTCTCATATTAGTTGTTTATATTATTAAATCAAAAATCATTAATTAATTTTTTCCTATATTATTTTTGTAATTAATTTTTTTTTGAAAGTGTACACATTTATTTGTAAAATTTTCAAGAACATTTTTAAGGGGTGAATTAGTAAAGTTATCTTCTTATTTGTGATTTGATCTTAATATGCATGTAAGAAAAAAAATGATCAACTAATATGAAATGAAGATTGGGGAGTTAATATCTCGGATGATCACTCAACTTTGAATAATTTGCTTAGAAAGTCACTTAACTTTGAGTTGTTTACTTAGAAAGACACTCAACTTTGTTTTATAACGCAAAAGTCACTCAACTATTGATGTTTCACTTAGAAAGTCACCTAACTATTTATATTTTACTTAGAAAATCACTCAATCAATTTAAATAATTTTTTCATTAAATTTTATCTTAAACTATTTTTAAAGAAATAGTAAGATATCTAATTTAATTATCTTATTGATCCGCTTCAATTATTTAATTATACTTTTTCTAAAAAACATAGAGTAGCAATTGACCCCCCACCCAAAAAAAAAAAAAACTTTTCTGTTTTAGTAATTATAAACTAGAAATAAATTGTTAAAAAATTATCAAAAAGAAAGATTGGAATTGATAAGAAGTAATAAAAAAACGGACAGTAACATCTTCTATTATTTATTTTTTAAAGAAAAAGCAAAAACAAAAATTATATTTCAACAAAATTCAATAAAATAATTAAAATAAGCATCTTATTTTTTTTAAACAGTTTAATTATTTTTTGTATTTTTACAAAATTTAATGAAAAAATTATTTAAATTGATTAAGTGACTTTCTAAGTGAAATATAAATAGTTGTGTGACTTTCTAAGTGAAACATTAATAGTTGAGTGACTTTTGAGTTATAAAACAAAGTTGAGTGACTTTCTAATTGAACAACTCAAAATTGAGTGACTTTCCAAGTGAACTATTCAAAGTTGAGTGACTATATGAGATATTATCTCGAAGATTGGGCATAGTTGGTGCAAGCCACAAAAAGACCGTTAAAACTCAATTATACTGAATTATCTTTCTCCCCTTCTCCTGATCCTTTCTCATCATTAAGATTTTATTTTTATTTTTCCTTTAATCAAGAGATTTGTTTTCAGAAATTTGATAATCGGACATGTCAATTCAAATTTTGAAGGTCATTGAATTTTGAAGGTGGAATGACCTGAGAGACTCTTGTGCTTGGCTTGGTTTGTCCGTTGGACTTTTCTATTCACCATTTTATCAACTGAACCTGAAACCCATTAAAACACAATATTTTGAACCTCTTTTTTGACATGTCATTTTATGTAGCATTTTTGTCCGAAGTATATCTAATACACACGTTTTAGGTGCGTGAGGCCTTCAAAAAAGTCACTTTTGTTCTTCACAGTAGGTATCTTCTTCCCTAATGAGTCTAACACCATTATTGATTAAAAATTTAGCTCTTTGACCTTTCACTCAATTTTTCTTTCAAAATTTTCCCCAAAATTTTTGTTTTATTTTTGCCATTCTTCTTTTTCTTCTTGTCTTTTTACGCCTGTAGATCCTTCATTATCAGTCAATTTTTTTTTTAAAAAAAACTTTTGTTGCTTGTATAATCGTACTGTTGTATATATTTACTCCATCATATGTATAAACTTTTCTCTTCAATAATTTTCCTTTAATATAACAAGCTTCCTCCAATTTCATCAAACACCAAGAAAAGAAAAAAATTACTCTTAGTGCAATTTCATCAAACACCCAGCAAGCATAAAAAAACTGATTTTTTTTTTCATTTTCTCTAACACCCAAAAGAGAAAAAAAAATTAATCTATCTTCATTTTCATCATAAACTCATATTTTTTAGCTTTCTCCGGTTGCATCAAAATCCCAGAAGAAATTAACTTTCTCTAATTTCATAATCCTAAAATTCGAGATACACGAAAATCACAGACCAAAAAATAGTGAACAAAACAATTTTTTTCTTAGTTAAGACGAGATTAATACAAAGAGAGATTAAAAATTGCACTAACACCTTCAATAATGGCGATACCATGGGAGTGAAGGGTAGAAATTGGGGTGGGAAAAGTATGTAGGTCTATTTGAACAAAGAGAAAATGAAATGAAATAGGAGGTTTTAGACTTTTAACATGTAATTTTCTATGTGGCAGTTTTAAATGATGTGAAATTGACGTGGAATCAAGTGTAATACAACACCCTTGAGCCATCCAAAAAAGGGTTTAAAATGTTGTGTTTTAATGGGTTTAGATTGCATAGTGATGAGTAGAAGAGTTCAACCGACAAACTAAGTCAAGTACAAGGGTCTCCTAGGTCATTCTGCCAATTTTGAACCACTGCCATCGAGTTAAGTCGAGCCGCGCGAGTTAAATCGAATTAAACTTAATCGAGCTCGAATCGATTCTTTAATATTTAGTTTTATGTAATGCTCTTCATCAGAAATAATTAAATTCATGATAAAGTGGTTGATTAAGAAAAATACAAGCATTACTAATTTAAATTGATGATGGCATTCAATTGTGATTAAATTATATACGTTATTAGTTTAAGGGAAAATGGTCTGATTTACCTCCGAACTTTATGATTTGGAGCTGATATACCATCCGTTTAAAAAATGGCCCATATATTCTCCTGTCGTTATAGAAATGGCTCATGTATGCCCTTTTACTTAACAAACCAATATTTAATAAATTAAAATTTCATTTTTTTTATGCTTTAATTTGATAAAATACCACGTGGCTCTTAAAATACCCCACCCAATAACTTTTTACCAACCCGACCCAATTGGAAACAAGAAAACCCCACCCACTTAAATAAACCTAACCCATTTCATTCTGTGGTCTCCACGCTCAACACGAAAAAAATCAAAAACTTATTAGGTTTCGGAGCTCTAAATTGTCGTCAATCAATCTCAATATCGTTCAAAATCTTAGGTAAGTTTCGAATACTTTCTTCCCTTTTCTTTTAAGAAACTTTGGTGTTAGAATTATAGGGTAAAATGTGAGAAAAGTGTTACTAATTTTGTTCTTGATATTCTTTGGTTGAAGTGATATTCCTTTGATGTTATGTGTTTTATTTTGTCCTGATGCAGGAAATGGACATATTGAATTGGTTAAATTATTTCTGCTGATAGGTGTAGACGTTGATTTGTGAAGTGATGTTAGAACACCATTTATATGCGTTGTAGATCGCAGCCAAGAAGATGCTATTAAGGTTTTGGTAGAACACCCTGCTAATTTTGATGCTCAAATAAGAGATAATAATATGTGTCCTCTGCTAGCAGTTGCGGCAGCCGATTCTTTTCGTTGTCTTAAGGCAGGGGATACTGTCAATGTTAAGGTTGGTGAAGGAATGTGGTGTGGTGAAATAACTCCTTTGCTCGTTGCTGCTCGTAAAGGTTATGCAGAAATTATTTAATGCTTACTACAAGCTGGAGCTGATCTTACTGTCGCTGATCAGGATGGTTACATGCCAATACATCTTGCAGCTACAAGTGACAATCGAGAGTCTGTTGAAGTTTTATTGGCCGTCACACCACAGATTCAGAGTGTTCGCGAACAGACTGTGGACGGAGTCATTGCATTTATGAAATCTTAAAATTCGAGAGAAAAGCTTGTAGTTAATTTTCATTCGGTTGCTTAGTTGGGTTCTTTTCTTCACTCACTGAGGCAAAAAGTTTATAAATTTTAGAAATATAGTAGTACTTTGTAGGATCAGATCTTTTCTGGGAATTTAAATGCTAGATTCCAAGGCTATATTATCCGACTAAACTTTTTCATCTCACTTGCAGTTTTGTGACACATGTGTAATTAACTTTTGGTTCATTGTATTGACTTATGACAACTTTTGATTCACCTTATTTGATCTTGTGTAATGATTTTGTCAACTTCTGTATTATTTAGTAATGAAAGAGAATCAAACGTTCGAGGTAAAATGATAGAGAATCATCAATGACTCCTTGACATTCCACGTTGAATCAAAAGCTCGAGGTAAAATAATTTATTCTACAATTATTTAAACTTCACAAATGCTTCTCATTTACCAAGAGCTTGAGGTAAAATCACTGATCTTTCATCTTCGAGATTGACTCCAAATGAATTTACGGCATCATCTGAGCTATCTACTAGTTCAAAGAAGTTCGTGAGCAATGCTAATTTTAGTCGTAATTTAAACAACGCTACCAATCAAAGAACATAAATTTACTCTCTCGCACAAAATACAATCAACAACAATTACACCAGATGCAGTAGAATACAATTCTCAATTTTCATAAAATTATCTTAACAAAAGTTACCAGCAAAAGAAGATTAACCCTCTTGTGGTTAAACCAACCACGAATATCTATTATATGGTTAGCAACAAAAGAAATTGTTTGAATTTACATCATATAATACTATCCAAAATAACCACCTAATGTCAAAAAATGATAAACTAGACAACGACTTCTAAACTAGATCATCATCAATATCCACAGGCCATTTACCCTTCATTGCCATTTGCTTCACTCTTTTCTTCTTTACTTCAGCTTGTAACTGACCAGTCGTGACTGCTTTCTTGACCTTCCAAGTAGTCTTCTTTGGTGAATATGGTAGATCTGGAGGGGTCGAGATTCCTCTCGCATCCCCTTTAAAAACAATCTTCCTGTTTCCTAGTCCTTCAAATATTCGAGACCTCTTTTCCATCCTTGTCTCTGTCTCAGAAATTGCCATTGGTCGCAATGCTGGATCTTCTTCATTCCCGATCTCAGGACCATAGGCAGTCGACTTTTGACTGCTTGCTTTCTTATTTCTTTCATGTGAACTTTCACCGTCTTCATGGTCCTTCAACCCAAAAAAATTATTATGATTGACATAAACGAACACCTTTTAACTAAAAAAAAAAATTAAGAGAGATTACCTTATAACATCCCTTAGCATTGTGATTGAAATCACCACATTTGTTGCATCTCATTAGAGTTCCTTTTCTTGACTGCTTCCATGCTCCCTTTCTCAAACTTGCCTCATCAGTTTCTCTATTTCTTTTCATCTTGGGTCTGCCAACAAGTTTTACCATTTCTGGAGGTTCCATTGCTTGAGCAGGGTTGATTTTCCAGAATTGAGAACCCCTAACTGGTTGCAACTTGTGCTTGTATGTTAACAAATAAGCCTCTTTTCTGTACCAGTAATGAACTTCTTCCAATGGTTCAATTTTTTTATGCAAAAGTGCCTTGATGGCATGGTGACATGGTATTCCACCCAAGTCCCATAATCTACAAGTGCATTTCTTCAACTCCAAATTCATTGTATGCGTGTCCGTGTCTCCATCTTTCACTTCATAACCATAATCTCCATTGAACTCAACTGTACAAGTGGTAGCCATTAATTGATAGTCATTATACAATTTCATAGCCGTTGGACTGATATCATTTGGTCATTTTCTGGCCATTTTTTCATTTTTCACCAACATATTCATCACCTTCACTCTAATTTCCTCCAGCATTTTAATGATTGGTTTTTGTCTAGCTTCAAGTATCCAACTGTTAAAAGACTCGGTGAAGTTATTGTCCACCACTAGATTCTTACATTGAGTATCAAAATATGCTCTACACCATTTAATTACAGGAAAATGAAGAAGATTACTAGCTGAATCTTCATCCACCTTTCCTAACACCTTCAAAGTGTCTTTGAATTCTTCTTCATAGGTACTCCATGCACACCACCACATCAATTTTTTCTCTTCACCACTCCGCCATTACACCAGTTAGATTCTATATGCCTCATATAGAACCTATGGTGTGCTTCTGGAAGAACATTAGCTACAACATCCAACAGGCCCTAAAAATTGAAAATAAAAAATGACAGTAAGAAAAAAGATAAAGAAAAGGCAATAAGAAAAAGAATATTTTAAAGCTACCTTTTGCATATCAGACATAAATGTCACAGTTTCACCATTTTTCAGCTCCAAGGAAATCCTCAACAACTGAATAAACCATGTCCATGTTACTGTGTTTTCCTTTTCCACCATCACCCAAGCTATTGGGTAGAAATGATTCATTGAGTTTTGCCCAACAGCTACTAATAGTTACCCCTTACATTTTCCTTTGAGAAATGTTCCATCTAAACCAATTATAGGTCTCAAACTTTTCCATCCATCCTTCAAAGCCTTGAAGCAAATGTACATTCTCGAAAACCTTCTTATGCCTTGTTCAAGTGCATCTTTAGAGATATTAATTACCACATCAGATCCTGGATTTGATTGTCTAAGTTCTTGACCATAAGCTTCAAGCCTATTGTAGTCATCTTTGAAACTGCCTTCCAACTTATCAAGAGCCATTGTTTTAGCTCTTTTTAGTTTGGATTTTGAGACATTCAATTTGAAATTTTTTTCAAGAATTCCTCTCATGTCTTTGATAGGGTATTTTGGATTGTTTTGAAATTCATCCTTAAAATAAACCGCCAAGGTATGATAAGTTGCCAATGGATTAACAAAAGAATCACCGCAAGTATGCTTAGGCTTCAATGTTTTGACCTTAAATGTTGCTGATTTTCCATCCTTAGATATGAGAAGAATAAAGGGACAACCATCATAACACTCATACCTAATTCTTTTTGTATCACTTTTTTTTTTGTTTTCAACTTCTTTTTGTTAGCCATAGCATAAAAGCTAACAACCTGCCTAGCTTCTTGAATAGTCTTAAAGGTCATACCCATTTTTAATTCCTTAAACTTTTCAAGTCCATCACTCACAACTCTCTCTTTTTCATGTTAATAACGTTGAAGTACTTCAACATTATATTCAACAATTTCACACTTGTTGCCCATTTCATAAAGAGTATCATCCTCCACATCACTATAATCACAATCAGTAGCAGCTTCAACATCCACAGAATATGATTCAGTATGATATATGATATTTGCGGCAGAAACTCTCAATTCATGAGCATCTACGGCATAAAAATTTATTACCTTGTAATCTTTTGAAAATAAGTATTGAAGAGTCTTAATTCCATCATTATCTTCAATTACATAATAAGTACCAGATGGACCAGTGACCAACAATTGTTGAACTTCTCTAAATCCAAATTTGGAAGTAAAAGCTTCACACAAATCATCATAACAAACTAAACAAGTATTATAATACCAGGTGTGCTGAAATTTTATATTGTATCCCAGCTCTGGAGAAATTACCCAATTGCCCCCATAGTTGAAAACAATATCCACCTCTTCAATCATCCTTCAAAATGACACCTGCAACAAGCATAGGGACCACCTTAGCATTTAACACCAACCACCAACTGAAAAATGAATTTTAAAATCCTAAAGAGACAATAACTATTTGGGGACCAATAAAAATTCCATCTTTGCATATAAAGAGATAAACTCATGTATTAAAGTAAGAAAATAGACCTTCCATCGACAGAATGTCAAGGGAAAAAAAACACATAGGTAAACTCAGTTACACTTTTATCAAATTTTACCCTATAATTCTAACACCAAAGATCCTTAAAAGAAAAGGGAAGAAAGTAATTGAAACTTACCTAAGATTTTGAACGATATTGAGACTGATTGACGCCAGTTTAGAGCTCACCGAAATCCTAACAAGTTTTTGATTTTTTTCGTGTTGAGTGTGGAGACCATAGAATGAAATGGGCTAAGTTTATATAAGTGGGTGGGGTTTTCTTGTTTCCAATTGGGTCGGGTTGGTGAAAAATAATTGGGTGGGGAATTTTAAGAGCCACGTAGAATTTTCTCAAATTAAAGCATAAAAAAATAAAATTTTAATTTATTAAATATTGGTCTGTTAAGTAAAAGGGCATATATGAACCATTTCTATAACGGCAGGGGAATATATGGGCCAATTTTTAAACAGAGGGTATATCAACTCCAAATCATAAATTTTAGGGGTAAATCAGACCCTTTTCCCTTAGTTTAATTAACTTATAACTCAAATTCCAATGAGGTTAACTTATTAGTGAATTAATATATTGGTAACTTAACTAAGCTTAATGGATGAATTTTAATTTTAAAGTAGTCATGATTAATGACTAAAATGAGTCAATCATGCTGAGTTGAGTTGGCTCAACCGAGCCCAAGCTTGATGGAACCAAGTTGTGTCGAACTTTAATCAAAACCTAAACGAACTAAAGATACGTGAGTCAAGCCCTAAGTTGCTTTGGCTCGTTGTCAGCCCTAATGGGAAGAGTTAGTTTCATGCGTGATCATATATCATTATCCACTTAACAATAAGATAAAATAAATTATTTTTTTGATACATAAATAATTAAACATTGTTAAGGGTAATTTTAGTTACTTTAGTAAAAATAGTTTTATGACTTCATTATAATAAAGTGATAGTTTCAAATATATACAATAAAGTAATTAGTTTACAACAAATATAGTTGTGTTGTATTTACATAAAAAAAGAGAGTAAAAAATCATAGGAAATATATATTGTTTATACACTATAGTTTGCCAAAAATCATAGGAAGTATACATTGATTATATACTATAACTTGCCAAAGTCATAGAAAATATACACTAACTATATAATATAGCTTACCTATACATGAGCTATACACTGACTATACATTATGATACACTCAAAAAACTGAATATAACTTAACTATACATGAATTATGCATCGACTATAAATAAAATATACATTGAATATTCAATCTCGATCAACTCTAAATCACCAGTAAGCAATCACAAAATTTTAGATATGAAATCCTCTCGATGTTTCGAGTCTTTTAAAATATAATTCGCTTGAAACGATTCACATTTGTGGTATGTTGATTTTTTTTAAGGAAATGGTATCCAATGACCATTTATGGTAATATAAAAAATAATTTATTTTTTTAAGTGGACTATTTTTTGTGTAAAAAAATATAACCCAATGAACATTTTGTTTAATTTGTCCTATAATAAATCAGTATTAATTGTTATTATGAATAAAGTTTAGTAATTGTATACAAAGTTTGTAAAGAAACTCTCCTTGATGCATGCATGCCAAACCGAGCTAAGGATTCAAGAACTTTTTATCAAGTTACTACTTAGGAGGTTTGGAGGGAATTTGAAATGAGGGCTTGAATCTTAAGAAAATGCTAATATAAATACAAGGCTCTACTTAAAAGAATACTTGGAGCATGGAGAGGACGGAGCACGTAGTCCATCTATAGTCACATACATGTTCATAAAATCAACTTTGGCTCGTAGATGCAACTTACGACTTTCGAACAACCTAATTGGATCTGGAAACTTAGTCACGATACCACATGAGGATTGTATAATCCATACGGCCATACAAGCGTATGTTCAGAGGCAGAGCTAGGTGGGGTTCATGGGTTCGGACGAACCCAGTAGCATTTCCGTAGATCATGTATTTATATTAGAAAATTAATTAAATATATGTGTATATTAATTTGTTAACCCCTAACAAAATTGATCGACAGTTCTAAAGGAAATTTAGAACCCCCAACTCTTACTTCCGGCTCCGCCTCTGCGTATGTCAAGAGCTGGCAATTTCAGATTTTGTCCGCCTAAGCTACGACCTACGAAACTCATCCTATGGATCACAGATTCAACATGAGACAATACTTCTTGTCGTATATCATGTCGTGTCGAGTGTATTAGCTATAATTGCAATTGTTTGAGTGTCACTTTTACGCATTTATATAATAGTTAGCCTAAAACTATAAATAGGTTAGAATATATCCTTACTTTCTTCACTTGAACCACATACCAAAATCAGAAAATTCTTTATGACCGAAAATAAGCAATATTCACTCAACTTAATAGTTATGCAACAATCACTTTATTAAGAGCATATTGATACAAGAATCACGACAAGTCTAGCCTTAAATTTATCAATTGTACCATCAGGTCTCAATTTTTTCTTAAATATCCATTTGCTACTTATGGGTTTACAACCTTTAGGAAAATCATACAAGTCCCAAGTGTGATTCGAAACTATTGTGTCTAATTCATTTTTGATAGCCTCTTTCTAAAATATAACATCTATTGATCTCATTGTTTCATCATAAGTCTTAAGGTCTTCTTCTATTAAATAGATAGACACTAATTCATCATTTAAAATATTAATATTAAAATTTCAGTTAAGAAAGTAGTGATAAAATCATGACCAAAACTAGTCTCAACTCTACGGCTTTTACTCCTTCAAAGTTCATTTTCATGCTCATTAGAAATTACATTAGAAGAAGGCACAACAAGATAATTAACAGACATAGATGTAGAAGCATTATTTTGCACATCACTCAGCAGATAATTTTTCAAAGGAAAAACATGCTCAAACAATTTTGCATCTCTAGATTCACAAATAAAATGATCACTAAGAGACGTAAATCTATATGCAACACTATTTTGAGCATAACCAATAAAAACAGTATTAGAAGTCTTAGAACCAATATTTACTCGTTTAAAATCAGGTAGACCAACCTGCCAAACACCCTCACAGTTTCAGAAATTTCAAGTTAGGGGCAAACCCTTTTTCACAATTCATATTGTAACATCCCACCTAAAAAAGAACTAGAATTAGAAAGAACTATTTTTGGAAAGAGTAAATTTGGAAATTTTGGCATATTATGCTAAGTATGAGTTTTGGGTCAACTTTAAATAACCATAACTTTCAGTACAAGATGAGTTAGGTGGCTCATAAGATATCAAATGAAAGGTCTTGGAATCCTCTTTCCAACGCCACCGAGTTTGCTAATTTTCGAGCTCATATGAGATAAATATGACAATTTGAAGTTGGGCTGTCTATTTAAGGAAAGTTACCCAGATTTAAGAGGGGTATTTTGGTCTTTTCCTTACCCTATCAGATTTAATTCATTTTTAGTAATTAATTAGGGGTCTAAACTGACTTGGTTCAGCTTACACAATTCTAAATTACGCTAGGATTTTTGAAAAAGAGGGTGATAATGTTATTGATTCTCGTGAGTTTGACATGCTACAAACTAGTATTGATTCTTGTGTTGATCAACTTATTTGTAATTTTTGCCCACTAATTGAGGAATTTTGTGATTTGATTAATGAGTCTCAACTTAGTACAGATGTTAATAGAGTGGGTCTTTTGAAAAAAGAGACTTTTTGAGTATCTCATATTATTATTTATTTTTGTTAATAGTGATCACATGATTGAAAATGTTTTAAAAGATGATATTTTTCTTTTGAGAATTAAATTACATATTTTAATGATTCATTTTTAATAAATTGTTCTCTCTTTAAGTACAATGTCTTATTTGGTGATGATGAAATGTACAATGTCTTATTTGGTGATGATGAAATCATTCACATTGATGTGCCTAATGGAGGTGAAATATAATATTAGAGTAGCTATTCTCAAGGGTTACAAATTGTTTGATATGCCACTATGGATTGATGAATCTCTTCTCTATGATGGGAATAAATTTAGTCTAATTCCTTCTTGAAAGATACATGGTAAGTTGTAAGCTAGATATACCTATGCGAAGTATTTAAGATGTTTATTCGGGTCTTCAAGAGGTGTAGATCACCGAATAAACTCTTCAATATCGTGTTGGTGATGTTGAAAGAAAAGTTTCCACTAATGGTGGAGGTCTAATTGTAACACCCCGTTATTTGAAAGAACAAGAATTAGAAAGAAACCGTTTTTGGAAATAATCAAATTTGGACAGTTTGAAAAAGTTAAGCTAAGTTTGAGTTTTGGGTCAACTTCAAACGACCATAACTCCTAGCTCCGGATGAGTTAGGTGTGCTTCTAGATACCGTAGGAAATATCTTGGAATTATCTTTTCAACGCCTCCGAGTTTGCGCGATTCCGAGTTTGTATGAGTGAGATATGCCCATATGAAGTTGGGCTGTTCAAATAAGGAAAGTCTAAACCGGATTTTGGAAGGGCGTTTTAGTCTTTTCCTTACCCAATTATTTTATTTCATTTTTGGTAATTAAGTTAGGGTCTAATCAAAATTAGATCAGTTTACGCTTTTACCAAAACAGGTTAGGATTTTGAGAGTAGAGAGAAGAAGAGGAGAAGAGAGGAGAAGGAGCAAGATTCGTCAAGATCTTCAAGAATCGCTTGTGGATTTCGTCAAGGGGTGATCCCTACGAGGTATGTGAGATCACATAGCATTGAGTTAGTTCACCCACGCGCCAATCATGATTTATTTCAGCGAATTTGTGTTTTTGAAAGTATAGAAATTGGGTTCTTGATTGGATTTTTGTTGAAGTTCTATTGGGTTCTTGATTGTTGGAGTTGTTGAGGAGTTCTTGATTTTGATTCATGAAATTAGGTATTGTTTTGAGTAGATTTTTATATATTTTGATTATGTAGCCGAATCTAAGTGTTTGGGGAAAGACGCAATTGAGTTTAGAGGGTTTAGAGTTGAAAAACGAGCAAGAAAAATCGTCAAACACCTGGGGAAAGGGGTGGGGCGCCGCGCCACTCAGAGCGCCCCACAAAGTTCTCTGAAGTTTTGCTCCTGGGGCGCCGCGCCAGCCAGAGCGCCCCAACTTCAGTTCTGAAGTTTTGGGTCTGGCGCCCCGTGCCTCTCAGAGCGCCAGAGACTCCAGGTCTTCTACTTCTTCCCACTTCTTTCCGTACTAGTTCTCTTGTAACGTACCTATGTTTCCTAGTTGATTCCTACATTCTAAGGTACGTCTAAACAACATGAAATCATCAATAACATGAGATCATGAACCTTGAATCCATAATTCAATTCAAGGAAAGTTAAGATCAAAGTCAAGAGAAGTAAGAGTCAAGTCAAGAGAAGTTCTTAGAGTTTTCCAAAAGTCTTTTCCAAATGTTTTAACTTTGTTTTAAGACTTAAAGTTCAACTTGAGTAAAGAGTAAATAGTAAAGTTTGAAGTTCATTTCTTCAAAAGAGTATATTGGGACTATGTATTCCCAAAGAGTAAATTGTTTTCACATTTAAACAAGAAAGGAAACTTTGATTTCCAAAAGAGACTTTGAGCTAGTTTTTCAGAAAAGAGTAAATGCTTTCACAATTAAGCAAGAGAGGAAACTTTGATTTCCAACAGAGCCTTTGAGCTATTTTTTCAGTAAGAGTAAATACTTTCACAATTAAGCAAGAGAGGAAAATTTGATTTTCAAGAGAGCCTTTGAGCTAAGTTTTTGAGCAATTATCTCAAACCACAGAAAGAAGTTATGTTTTAAACATATGAGCTAGTATATTTTGGGAGTAGTATTGAGCATCGATATGGGGGAGAGTTCAGACAACTCACAGCCCCCATAAACCATGTAGCCATCATGGGTTGAAAAGGGTCATACTTTTTAGATGATTCCTTAGTGCTTTTTAGCCTAGACTAGTGGATCCACTTAGTAGTTAGGTTCTATGCCCTTGGCAAGGTATAGGACGGCCCTGGCAGCGTGATGCAAAACGCTGTATCATCACATAGCTCTTAAGTGATGGTTGTCGGTTAGAGAAACTCCCACAATTATTATTTGTATTCTTATATACATAGAGTTATTTGTATTTTTATATACAAACAAAGTTTATATTGTATCTTTGCATACATACAGAGTTATTATTATATTTCTAAATACACAGAGTTGTTATCCATATTTTAAAAACTTTTCTTTATATTGCATCCATAGTATTGCTTTATATTGAAATGAGTTAAGTTGAGTTGAGTTGAGTCAGGTATGTTCTTTCAGTTCCTTTCAAGCATATGTCTTGTTTTAGAATTCCCCTCGCATACTCGTACATTCAATGTACTGATGCCATTTGGCCTGCATCTTCTTATGATGCAGACACAGGTAATCAGGATCAGCATCCAGCGCATCGTTGATTCTAGTTGAGCTCCATACTTGTTGGTGAGCCTCCTTGCTTCCGGAGGATCCCTTTTATTGCTTTCAGTATGTTTAGTTCATTAGGATGTCGTGGGTCTTGTCCCGACGTCCATCTCAGTTGTTAGAGGCTTTGTAGACAGTCAGATGTAGTTCTTTAGTCTTTTCATTTTCATTCTATTATGTTGAGACTTGAGTTGCCACTTTAGCCAGTGAATGTTATTTTAATACATTATCAGATATATTTGAACTTTCAGTTTACTTTTAAAGTACAATTATGATTGAGTTAAGTCTTCCACTGAGTCAGTAAGCCAGGCCAAGGGTTCGCTTGGGGCCATTAATGGTTCTCGAGTGCCAGTCCCGCCCAGGGTGTAGGCTCGGGGCGTGACACTAATGGCCCTTCATGGCCCACCTGTAACGCAACCTTAGCTACCAATCCATGGTTGTGTTTGTGTTCATCATAGAATTTAGCCTCATTTCCTAAATGTTCTTTCTATTTCCGGGTCAATTGGAATCAAGGGAGATCCTTCACTCCTATTAGACATAAACTGATAAAAATTCTGCTATGGACAAAAATAACAATCAATGTAATTTGGAAAGGAAAATAATAACTACTTATAAATTTCTACAAATTATAAAACTCTAAACTACACTCTCCGGCAACAACATCAAAATTTTGATGTCGTACAAACTACACCTTTTTTACGAATTAAAGCGATCGATACAAAATACAGTAACCCAATTAGGTTGAAGTCGAATTCCAAGCATACTAAAGTTCGTTTATAATTTGATGTGATTCACAGAAGTAACTATTATAAGAAATTTGAGGTTTTAATTGTAATCTACTAACTACTTTAACTACTTGAATTTTATCCATAAGTAAGACGAACTAGGGCTATAGTTCTTAGATATCGAAACTGCAACAAATACATTACTTTCCATTCATTTAATTGTGTTCATTATGCAAAACTGACAAATCTATAGGTCTTCTAAAAAATTTTGACTCAATAAGAGAATATCATTTTAAGTCCTTCTTAGGCACTTGGATGCCAAATTAATTTGTTTATCCGTTAAAAGTCTCAAGTAAACTATCCTCTATCAAGCTCAAGTTATTATATAGTGGTTGGTAGCGCCAAATCCTTGTTTATGGAGCTTTTTTCTAATTTGTACCTCTATGGTCAATATATCAAAATACATGCGAGTTTCTTTATGATGATTTTCAATCATTCAAAGAAAATGTTAAGTATGAAAGAAACTTAATACACAATGATCACCCCTTTTATGAATAAATATTTTATTGCAAAGCATTTATTATCATTATCCCTAATCTAAATCCCATAACCGTAGTTATGAATTAAGATACTCACATCTAGTGTAAAACAACAATATAATAATTTAAACTAATGAAGAACATGAATGTAAAATAAACTAATTGAAATAGTTGATTCAGGAAACACTTGCAATCGAATCTTGTTCGTTCCACAATAATCTTCTAAAGCTATAAAGTAAACCCTAGAAACTAAGAACAATGAATTCTTATTCTACTTCTAAGTCCTAATAGCTCTTTTAATAATTTGTCCCCCTAAAAACAACGTTAAAAGACACACACACACGCACGCACGCATGCACACGCGTACGCGTGCGCGCACACACACACACACACACACACACACACACACACACACACACACATACACACACACACACATATATATATATATATATAAAATAGGGTCAAAATCGTAATCCCAATTGGAGTCTACACTGATTGAGTCAAACCAGTCTTATGGACAAAGGGGTCACGATGTGAAAAGCCCTACCTCGTGGCATGGGTGTCACAAATCACAACCGAGACTATCCCTAGTCATAACACAGTTCTTAGATTTACATGTGATCCCAAACTAACCCATTGTTTTACACGACACTACAATTAACATAAATAAGAACTGAAAGTATTGATAGAGAAGCTAAAATTGAGATAAATAAGAAATCCAAGTTGTAAAACTTAATACTCAATTAAATTTATCCAGTCACGATATAAACCTGAAATACTAATATCTGACTGACTGTCTAGAAGCCTTTATTAAGATGATATGCTAAGACAAGCCCCCAACTAACTCTAACTGTTTGAAAAACTAAAAGACTAAATAACCGAAAAAGGAAAACGTTGTCCTCGAAGGATGAGGACTCACTAATGATGATGTTGTATTGACTGAAAATTGTACTAACTGCGAGCTGGAAATTGAGTGTCTGGACTTACATCATAAAATAATATAGCGCAAAAATATAGGGTAAGTACTTTGAATGTATTGAGTTGTGAAATATGCATGATAAGACTAATAAAATGAACGTGATATGTCTGAAGTGTTGAGCTGAATAACATGAGCTAATGCAATGACCAAGTAGTAAAACATGTAACTGGTGAATGCTGAAAACTGAGATAATTGACTACAAGGTCATGCAACATCTTAGACTAGACTGTGGGAGTACTAAGACAAAAATATAGCCATGTGAGCTAGCCATGGAGTTCGATGCATAATATCCATAGAAAAGAGCACAATATACCTTGCCAAGGTATAAAAGCTTATCTGAATTTGATGTGGTACCACTAAGTGATAATATGTGCCTTCAAGAGCTGCATAGAGCTATGGTGGCACGTAGTTCTGGAATTAGGAATTACTAATAAAGTTTTCAGTGGACGCTGATCGTGAGCCTTCATCCCTAAAATTCGCTCAGTGCTAAGTAACTCTCATAACTGAGTTTTATACTGATAATAATAGTAATATTGAATAACTCATGAATAGTGAATGCATGACCTTGAAATAATAGACAATTTATCTAAGAGTATCTCATGCATCTATACCAAAACACTAATTATGAACTGATCATGAGAATCCTTACAAGCTGATTAAAACATGAAAATTTAGGACACATGGTATTATGAGGATTCATAGAATATAGTTTAGCAAATATACTAAAGATCATGAGAAAAATATGTACTTATAGATTGGTAACGAAGAGAAACAAAATTACTTTAAAATTCATGCTACTCAAAAGAATTCTAGAATCTTATGTAATTTAACATATGTAAATATAAGGCTTTCTTGAGATTAAATGGGTGAAAAGAATGTCCATTGATGAAATTCCACATATTTGGAATGAAATCCCTAACTTGATTTCATGAACGGAAACTTAAAGCTATGAAACCCTAGTTTTTGCTTGAGAGGAACCTTGAGCGTAAGAAATCTGATTATTGAGTATATGGAGTGAATGAAGAGGTTTTAGTCAATTAAATCCCCCTTATTCCCTCTTAGAATAGGCTAAAATGACATAGTATAGAGACTAAAAAAGTGAAAATATACCAAAATGACCCTAAAAATCTGACATCATAAGGTTCCACGAGGCTATCTACAGTCCAGTGATTGGTCTTCGGACCATAGTGTAAGATCCCATACTTTTTTCTCTATTCTTACATAATATGTGTGGCGTAGTATGGCATGGTTATATGAGGTGTATATGACTTGATATCGTACATTGGAGATTAAGATTGCAAATGGGTGGCAATATCAAGGAACTAAGCTAAAGTTTTAGGTCAAGGGGACCCCTCAAACGAAGTTCAGGATTAAAGAAATGGCTCGGGTAGAACTTCACCCATTTGAAAGGTTTAAATTATCCCATACCTTGGGGATAAGCCTATGAGTGTCTAACATGCTAATACTAGTGTGTTATGAGGTATTATAATAGCACAAGAGTCGTATGTTAAGTTTTGAGGTCAAGAAAACTAGCGAAACTAAGGTCAGCAAAAGTTATCGAAGTTTCTCTACTAATATTTTCTTAACTTTGGGTCAAATGTCTTGGATGTTTTCTCCCAATATATAAAGAGTTAGAAGGCCCATGACCTATGAAATTGAAGGCCTACGAGTCTAGTTTACAACGCGTAAAACCCCTTATCCAACCGACATCAGAGTAAAAAATTATGAGGGTTTTACTGCGGATTGCCTGGGCAGAATCCGGGTCGCGATCCAGGTCGGGTAAAAAAGTGGTATGTCAGCTTACTCGACGTTTTAAGCCATAAAAACATTTCTTTTCACACCCTAACCAGAAAGAAAGCTTAAGAGAGGGTTCTAATGGAGTTCTTGCATGATGAAAGTTAGTTTTTGACGATTTCTACCATTAAAGGTTAGCCCCCGTGCCTAGAAATGTGATCTCTACACGTGGAAATCCTTTCCCCCTTCTTTTAGCTGCGATTGGAGCTAGATTTTGAAGATATGAATTTGTAGTTATTGGTGTTTCTTCAAGGTTTACACTTGGTTTGCTAAGGTAATCATCTCGGGACTCTTTTATGATTGTTTTTATGAAGTTCTACGGACGTTTCGTCAAGTTGAGGCTATATGGAAAATCTGTCGATTTAAGCTCAATTATGAATTGTTTATAGGTGCGTACCAGCTGTGTATATATAGTGTTTGCGAAGCTTAGGATATAAGGAACAACTTTCGTGAAGAAACTACGGGAATTCGAGCGTTCATTGGAAATGTATGTTAAGGCTAAGCTCCATCCCTCATTTTAGCGCCACTCCTGGTAAATTCCTAAAATCCAGAATGTGATATTTTGACATTCTCTAGCTAGAAAGACCTTCGGTGAAAGGCATTGGCATCTCAGCTGAATTATTTTCATGATTCTATTAATTTGATATTCCACTCGGTCATTTTATCGGTTTCCTTGATTATATGTCCGCATGTATGAATTCTTATTCTTCTTTGGGTGATGTGACTTAAAATATCACGGAAGACCCTTATTATTTGTAACCAGCCCTCTTTCCCCATTAAAGTTATTATGAAAAATCTTTAAAGTAACTCACGATCTTCAAAACTCTCAAATATAACTTAAATGTTTAAACTATTAGAACACTTGATTTTTGAAATACTTGTTTCATAAATTATCTAGGAACCGAGTATAGGAACTAAGTAAATCACCTTAAACTTTTTATGAATATCTGCAAGGTTAGGTTATCTTTCTAAAATTTGAGTTAACTTTTCAAGCTTATTTGGAAGAGCATATTAGGTTCCATGAGATGGTTACATGTCATATGAAAGTGATTACGGGGTTATGAGAACAAGACTACAAACGGGCCAAGATTGGCAACATGACAATGGTAACATATAGGTGTTATAAATCCATGACATGACATGCTATGCATTCTACTTCCGAGCTATAATCGAGAGGTATGGGGCCTATATCCTATATTTATACGTATGAGACACCGATGGCCACCGGTTGGCGGATATGATGCCGGTTAGCTACCGGGAAGCACAACCATTGCTAGCATTTGGTTGGGTATGTCATGCATTGTATCTATATATATGTATTCACGATATACGATTATACGAGCATACCATGCATATTTAAATAGTAGGAGGCCCAATGTCAGCCATGGAGATTATTTGAGTTTCAGTTTCAGGTGGTATCTCTATTACCCTTTTACAATAACTATTTATGACTCTACTTTCCGCTTTACATACCAGTACATTTTTATTCGTACTGACGTCCCATTGCTTGGGGACACTACTTTTTATTTCGTGTGAGCAGGTTCAGGCAGGGATTCTGATCGACCCACCCGCTAGGATTCAGGTTCATCTGTGAGTTGGTAAGCTCCCTCCTTTCCTGGGGTATCAGAGGATGTTTACTTTTATTGTATAGTTTGGGTATAGTCGGGGCCTTGTCCCGACAGTGCTTATGTCACTCATAGAGGCTATTGTGGACACAATATTCTGGGTTTTCTTTTGTATGTTTCAATCTCCAGCCCATAGACTTGGCATGTATATATATGTGTGTGTAAGTAGGTATGTCTTCAGTTGTGTCCTCGTCGGCTAACTAGTACATCTTTATTTTTTTTGGCTTGTCTACCATTGTTTGTATGGTTTATTCTCATTCAGGTCATGACCTTCAGGGTCCAGGATTCACTTTTTAGAGGTTGTGTTGCCCAATCTTTTTGTCTCACAGTTTGGTTAGCTAGTATGTTTTAGTGGGTAACTCGATCTAATAGAATATCGAGTGCCAGTTACACCCCCTATCTCGGGGTGTGACACATAGATCCCGTCTGTAGAAATCAAGATAAAATTCAAGTTTCTGAGTCCATTGTAACACCTAGGATTTGAAAAATATGGAACATTATAGCTTTTTATAGAATTAGTGCCAGATCCAACGAAGCCACCGACGGTCCGTGGACTTGCCATAGGTGGAACTGTGGGTGGTGAGTCCAATTCTTCTAAAAATATCTGTCACGACCCAAGGTAGCCCCTAGGCGTAACATGACGTATAAGACCCCGAGAGGCCCATACAAGACACTTACCATTCATCATACGATATAATAGAATAAAAGAGAAACATTTCAAGTCTAAACGATTTATGAAAGTAAAGCGGAAGTCTAAACATCATCTCAAAGCCATCTAGTACATAAGAATGAATCTTGGCGTAGCTCGTACATCATGTTCCAAAACTGAAAGTAAGGAAAGACTGAAAATAATAAATGTCCGTCCTCGAAGCATGAGGACTCACCAAAGCTGGGAATCTCCTCAAAGAACTCTAGCAACGAAACTGGAATCCTGACTATCAGACCCTATATTTGGGGAAATGTAGGCAAGAGTATGCGTTAGTACAAACATGTACCAAGTATGATAGCCATGCATAAAAACATATAAGGTCATGCTAAAAAGGGACATTTTCATGAGCATGCAATGATCAAGCTAAAAAATGAATCTTGGATGTTAGAAAGCATAAGTCGTAAAACATGATCAAATGCAAGTGAATATCATCTTAAACATACGTAAGATGCTTCTTGAATTAACCTTAGTTCATCTTAGCTTGCTCGTGGGAAGTAGCCTTAACCGACATATAAGACCATGTGAGCTATCAACATGGAATCCGGTGTTTCCCACACCGAAAGGGTTGTCCTACTTGTCAAGGTAAGGACCATGAACTTCTAGCTTATGTGGATCCACTAGCTAATGTCTATCTAGACAATCCTATGTTGACACATAGTTTATGAGACACATGTAATCGCCACTTGTCTACTCGGTACTAAGCTTAACTTCCACAGAATAGTTCTTAATCATATTCATCTTAGCTCTTAAGGGAACACGAGTAATCACCTCTTGTCCTTATATCATATGTCATGGGTAATCGCCTCTTGTCTTTCAATTAGAGATCGTGGGTAATCGCCTCTTCCCTCAACATTAGAATAGATCCTTAACATTGGTTCATATTAGGTGAGAAGACCTTTCAACCCTAAGAACCCTTATCATGTGAGAAAACCTTTCACAATCAAGCTTTCATGTGTATATGAGAAATTCTTTCAACAACACAACAATAACAACAATAACAACATAATTGATACTTCACTCTCAAAGCATCCTTAAAACATTTACATAAATTTCATGAGAACATGCTTGATTTCATAAGCTCTTCTTTCATAATCCAAAACCCACATCATATGATCATAACTTGGAAAACATGAGAATTACATGGGTTCATGGGGGATCATCATAAAAACCTGAGATTAACTCAATTCATGCATAAAAGATCATAGATCAATAAATTAAATCAATAATTAAGAGAACCCATAACATAGAAGAAAACCCTAACTTAATTGGGGATTTCTAACTTTAAAAATTGGAGAAGTTGGGAACTCCATGGAGGAAAGGGCTCCATGGATGAAAACCATCATACCTCAATGCCAAGAGCTTGCCTTCAATAGAGGATTAGGAGACTTGACTTGAAACCCTAGGTTGAACCCTTCTTCTTCAAGCTTTCTAGAGAGAGAAATATTTGAGAGGAGACTTGTTCTTCTTTTTGGTAATTTTTGAGAGAATGAATTGAATAGATTGATTTTAGGGTTAAAAACATTTATATAGGGTATCTATGTAAGGGTTAAACGACATAGTATCAAGAAAGAATAATTAGGAAAAGACCCAAAAAACCCTGACTTACAACTGACGCAACCCTTTCACGTGAGCCCCCACGGCTCGTCTAAGAGACCACGAGCCGTCCTGGCAGTCGTGGTCCTTGTACTAGTGGCTAGGGAGGACCCTTATTTCCTGTCCTTCCTCACGACCAGCTTCACACGTCGTTTTCCCCTTCACGACCCGTCTAGAGGTTCGTGAGAAGAGGCTGGCTTTGAGGTGGGTTCTGCCTCCCCTACACGGTCATCATGACGCCCCGTATGCCTCCCCACTGGCTGTTAAGGCCCTCATGGGAGGGGTGCTTGCCCAACATGCCTTGGGGGACTTGCCACCACACGGACCATGGTCCCCTTCTTGGCCCGTCTGAGGCTTCGTGGAGGGTCCTTGGTCCAGATGTTGTCCTGTGAGTCCTTCCCCATAATTTCTTTTTTGACTTTCTCGAATTCGAGGGGTCACAATATCAAAGTCCCAGTACTTTTATACGGTTCACTAGGACGGTCCGTCATCCAATGTACGAGTCATGAATAGGTCTCGTAGGTGAGTCTCAGACTTAGTGATATTTTAAGAATTTTCAGTTGGACTCACGGAGGCCATGCACGGACCGTAGGTTGACCAACGGGCCGTACATGGGTCTCGTCAGTCGAGGGTCCAAAAAGAAGTTTCTAAACCCATCGACGGTTGACCAGGACAATCCGTAGGTGGGCCCATGGACTGTAGGTCCCCACTGTCGATGGAGGTTGACAATTGTTTTTAGAAAGTCTTTTGGGTCTTTTCTTAATTATTCTAACCCAATACTATGTAGTTTTTCCCTTTACCTAGACCCTATATAAGTATTTTTACCCCTTAATTAACCAATTCAAGTCATTCTCCTAAATTCCTAAAAGTTGATCAAGTTTATCCTCTCAAATATTTCTCTCTCTAAGAAGAAGAAGAATTATAGTGTTGCAAGATCAAGTCTCCAAATCCACCATTGATTGCAATCTTTTGGCATCAAGGTATGATAGTATTCACCTATAGAGTCCTTTCCTCCATAGGGTTCCTAAATTCTCCAATTTTGTAAGGTAGAGCCTCCAATGGAAGTTAGGGTTTTTACTCAATCTCATGGGTTCTTTTCAATTGTGATCTAATTGATTGTTTTATGTCTTTTTATGCATAAATTGAAGTAATTGCATGTTTCTAAGATGAATTCCCATGAATCCATGTGAAATACATGATTTCTAGTCTATGATCTTATGATGAAGTTTTTGAATCATGAAAGATAAGTTTATTGATGATATGCATGTTCTTTATGAAATTGAGGTAAATGTTTTAAGAATGCTTTGGGAGTGAAGTATCAATGTTGTTGTTGTGTTGTGAAAGGATTTCTCACATACTACTCAAACATGAATGTGAAAGGGTTTCTCACATCAAGGGGTTATAAGGTTGAAAAGTTTTCTCACCTAAGATGAGTCATAGTAAATGAGATATTCTAATGATAAGGCAAGCAGCGAATACCCATGTCTCATGAATGATAAGATAAGTAAGACTAATGACAATTCCGTGGGATTTATACTTAGCACCGAGTGGACAAGTGACGAATACCCATGTCCCATAAACTATGTGCCACCATAGGTTTGTCTAGATAAGACATTAGCTAGTGGATTCACGTAAGCTAAAAGTTTATGGTCATTAACTTGGCAAGTAGGACACCCCTTTTCGGTGTGGGGTAGACACCATATTCCATGTTATAGCTCACATGGCCTCCATGTCGGTTAAAGGTAAATATCCCACAATAATGAACTAAGGTTACTTCTAAAAGTATCTCAAAAAGTGTTTTAAAGATGTTTAGCTTGCATTGACCATGTTTATAATTAATGTTTTCTAACCCTTTTTTCTTATGGTTTGACTTGGTCATTAAATGTCATGTAAACTCATTTTAGGATGATTTTATAACTCTTATGCATTGCTATCATACTTGGTACATTCCATGTACTAAAACATACCTTTGCCTACATTATTTCATTAATGTAGGGTCTGACGCTCCTATTCTGCATCTCCATTGCTAGTGATCACATTAGTAGATTTGAAGATTGGTGAGTCCTCATGTTTTGAGTACTGAACCCTTTATTGCTTATTGTCTTTACTTTTCCGTATTGTATGTGATGCATGGGTTACGTCCCAATCACTCTTGATGTACTAGATGGCTTTGAAACTATGTTAGATTTTCCACTTCATTTTCTTGTCAAACATTTTATGATATAAACTGTCTTTTGAACTCTTTAATTCTACTATCTTGTATGATGTATGCTAAGTGGCTTGTATATGGCCTCTCGGATACATCATGTCATATATAGAGTGTACTTTGGGTCATAACATCCATAACGTAACATCCATATATGAGACACATTTACAATCTATGGTTTCATTTATGGACCGTAAGTGTGGTTCGTAAAACTCAGGAAAACTTTAAGTTTTAGACTTTGATTTACGAGCCTGTCTATGATTCGTAAATGGGTTTACAACCCGTACACTGGAGTAGTAAATCTCATACTAAAATATCTACTTCTAAAGTTAGTCTACGAGCCTCATCTATGGACCATGATTCCATTTACGGTCCGTAGATGTTGCTCGTAGATCTCAAAATTTTCTACAGACTTAAATTTCTGAACTCCCAAGATCTCTTCTGGACTTTAGAACTTCTGGGGTGTTATAATATCCCTTGGAAATATTCGTCCTCTAATGGAGTCTAAACAAGCTGAAAAGAGTAGGGAAATGACTTCCAAAACTAAGATGTGAACTGAGTACTCCTAATTGAGATGATGGACAAGGGAACTACATGAAATTTCACCAACTCCTGGATGTAAAGTCTAGCATAATCCTTAGCTGAATAAGAAGTCTTAACTGGCAGGAAATGTGCTGACTTAGTCATCCTATCTATAACCACCCATATTGAATCATGTTGTCAACATGGGTGAGGCAAACTTGTGATAAAATCAATATTCAAATCCTCCTACTTTAAAGTAGAAATGCTAATATCCCGAGTCATACATCCTAACTTCTGATGTTCAACTTTAACTTGTTGGCAATTTGGATAATTAGACACAAATTATGCAATATTCTTCTTCCTACCATTCTACCAATAGACTTTTCGTAGATCACTATATATCTTAGTGGCTCTTGGGTGAATAGAATATCAAAAGTTGTAAGCTTCTGCTAGAATCTATTGCGTCAATCCAGCAACTTCTGGAACACATAAACGATCCTGATAACGAAGCACATCATCTCCCTCTTTGGAGAAAGCCTCCATGATATTTTTGAGGAATGCATATTTAGTACAACTAAAGTTTGATCATCATTCTATTTTTCCTTAACATCCATCACAAGGGATGACTCTGAACCATTCTGAATAAGAACTCCCCCATCTATTGAATTCACAAGACGAACTCCCAATCGAGCAAGCATGTGAACATCATGAACTAACTTCTTCTTCTCCTTCTCAATATGAGCGACACTATCATGACAACTTGCTGAGAGCATATGTCACAACATTGACTTTACCTGGATGGTTAGGACACTCATGTAATAGTCTTTCAATAACTCAAGCCATAGTCTATGACGAAGATTCAAGTCCTTCTGATTGGAACATATACTGAAGACTCTTATGGTCTGTAAGCATGTCCACTTGAACACCATAAAGATAGTGACTCCAAATCTTCAAGGCAAACATTAATATTGCTAACTCAAGATCATGAGTTGGGTAATTCATCTCATGAACTTTGAGCTGCCTAAAAGCATAAGCTATGACCTTACCATGTTGTACATCAACACACAACCAAGACCAATCATGAAAGCATCATAATAAATCAGAAACCCATCTGAACCCTCTATAGAGTCAAAAATGGGTTGAATTAAGTAGAGTCTTAAACTCCAGAAAACTCTTCTCACAAGAAACTCTATATATTTGAAGGAGAAATGGGTGTAAGTTAGTTTTTAATTATTTTGTTCTTTTGAGAATCGACTTTGATTCCCTCTCCAGAGACTATATGACCAAGGATCGCTATTGACCTCTACCAAAATTCTCAAATGCTGAACTTAGAAAACAACTAATGGTCCTTATGAATCTGCAAGACAATCCTCAAATGACTTGCATGCTTATCCTTGCTCTGAGAATATATAATGATGTCATTTATGATAACAATGACGAACATATCTAAATACTATTTGAACATATTTTTCATCAAGTCCATAAAAGTTGTAGGAACATTTGTTAATCCAAAATACATAACGACAATTTCATAGTGATCGTACTGGTCCTGAAGGCTATCTTCGGGATGACACATTCTCTAAATCTGAGTTAATGGTCTATCTTAGAAAAGAAACTAGCACGATGGAGCTGGAAGAACAACTCATCAATATTGCGAATAAGATATTTATTAATAATTGTGACTTTGTTCAGCTGGCAGTAATTGATGCACATTCTGAAGGAATCATCTTTCTTACACACAAATAGAACAAAAGCACCTCATGGAGTGATGTTGGGCCTGATGAGGTTTTTTTAACTAATCACTTAACTCCTTAAGCTCAGCTGGAGCCATTCTGTAAGGAGAAATTGAGATTGGTTGGGTATTTACAAGAAGGTTTATCTCAAGTTGATATTTCGGGAGGGAGGGAGTCTAAGAAGATCCTCTAGGAATACTTTGAAAAATTCATTTACCAATGGAACTGGCTGGAGGGTTGGGGTTTTGGAACTAGAGTCCTTAACCCAAACTAAATGGTAGATGTAACCCTTAGTTCTACAGTCAACTGAGGCATAACAATAATGCAACCACTCCATGCCAAGAATAATATCGAAACAAGTATGTCTAACTCTACTAGATTGATTGTGGTGACTTTTTGAAAAGTTGAGATTGGGCAATTTATGTATGCCCACTTAGCTAAGACTGACTCACTAACATGGGTAGAGACTGAGAAGGGTTATGATAGAATTTTGAGATTAACATTGCAATTCAATGTAATATAAAGAGTCATAAAATAAAGTGTGGCCCCTTGATCTAATAATGCATAAAACATCAAGCTGAAAGACACGTAACATATAGTGACTACATTAGGGGAATCTTCTTGATCCTGTCGAGTATGTAAAGCATAAAACCTGTTCTGGCGCTGAACACCACCTGTATTACATGAGGTACATTGTTCATTCTACTAATCTGCTTGAGGCACTGAAGGGTTGGTATGAGACTGTTGGCCAATATCCTTGCCCTTCTAAGTATCCAATGTGAACTCCCTCAATTTATGACTTGACTTGCCACACCAAAGAAACCTTCACTACCATTCACACTCTCCTGGGTGGTTCATACCATATTTCTTGCAAATCGGAAAAGTATAACCACTATTAACATTGCCATGGGACTTGGAGCCTGGTGCCCTATAATCGTTCTCTTGCCTGAACTTGGATACCGGTGCACTAGCAGAAGATGGGGATGGACCTGAAAACTTCTAGCAAAATTGAGAGTGAATGTCATGCCCGATTTCTACTCATATTAGTCTACACTCTCTATTATATCCCTCTTACTCTTCCTAGAACTCTCCTTAACCTTCTCTTCCTCAATCTGTTGTGTATAGGTCATCAACCTAGAGATATCCATATCTTTGATCGATATAATAATAATACATTTTTTTTTACCACTGTCTCTAAAACACTAGAAACAAATTCACTCATCCGGGTCTAGCATCGGCCACCATAGCTGGAGCATACTTAAATAGTTGAGTAAACTTCAAGAAATACTCTTTCACCGACCAGTTACCCTGCTTCAGGTTAATAAAGTCTTGAACCTTGGCCTCCCTTAGCTCCAGTGGAAATAACTTATCCAGAAATACAGCCATGAATCTCTCCTAGTATACTAGCATGCATCATCACCCCTATCATCCTTCTACCGCTTGTATCAAATCTGAGCCACTCCATTCAACTAGTAAATGGCTAAGTCCATACTCTCCACTTGGCTTACGCCCATGATCTGAGTGAGTTTCTGAACTTCATCTATGAATTTCTATAGATCGTCCTCCACCTTAAAACCATGAAACTTA
Source organism: Solanum etuberosum (assembly GCA_029582245.1). Taxonomy (NCBI): domain Eukaryota; kingdom Viridiplantae; phylum Streptophyta; class Magnoliopsida; order Solanales; family Solanaceae; genus Solanum; species Solanum etuberosum. The sequence goes on from JAJONR010000736.1 coordinate 30,589, forward strand.
GGATGAATCATCCGAATGAAATCTAAGACCCTTGTTGTTGTGGTATTTTCATTCGGATTGACCCGAGCAACATCATGTTGATTGACTTGGGTAGTCATGGCCTGAGCTAGCATTTGGAAAGCAACCTAGAATTCAACATGGATAACTTGCCCATTCAAAAGGTTTGCTAGAGCTGATGGTGTTTGTTGATTTGTTCCTATCTTTATGATATAAACTCTTCCGGAGTCATGATTTTATAAACGTGTAGAGCATGGATTAAAATAGAAGGAGGTTAAATATAGTAAACCTCTATCGCACGACTAATATTATGAAAGAAGTGAAGTATTTTCTAAAACGTATTATAGTCTCTTATTCATAAATATGGCGCGCTTCACATCCATGAACAAGACTTTACTTAATGTGACTTTTAGACACCCTAGGACACCTTAAATATGATGCTCTAATACTATGTTTTTCAAGGCCCGAGACTATCCCTAATCGTAACACGGTTCTTAGAGATACATGTGACCAAAACCTAACCCATGGTCTGAAATGACACTACGATCAACATAAATAATAACTTAAAGTACTAATATAGAAGCTAAAACTGAGATAAATAAGAAGTCCGAGTTGTAAAACTTAATTCTCAAATAAGTATACTAATCTCTGACTGGCTGTCTAAAAGCCTCTACTAAGATGAATTACTAGGACAAACCCCTAACTAACTCTAACTATCTAAAAAAATAGAAAGACTTAATAATCGAAATAAAGATAAAAGGTTATCCTCAAAAGATGAGGACTCACCAATGATGATATTGGGCTGACTAGAAATCGTACTAACTACGAGCTGGATACTGAGCATTTAGAACTATATTATAAAATAATATAGTGAGAGAATATGCGGTAAGTACTTTGAATGTACTGAATATGTAAAATATTCATTATAAGACTAACAAACTGAACATAATAAGTCTGAAGTGCTAAGGTGAATAACATGAACTAATGCAATGACCAAGTAGTAAAACATGTAAACGATGAATGCTGAAAACTGAGATAACTGACTATGAGGTCATGCAACATCTTAAACTGGATTGTGGGAGATACTAAGACAAACATAGAACCATGTGAGCTAGCCATGGAGTTCGATGCATAATTCCTATCGAAAAGGCCCCAATATACCATGTCAAGGTTTAAAGGCTTATCTAACTAACGTGGTATCCCCTAGGCTAATAATATGTTTCTATAAGGGCTACATAAGACTTAGAGATTTCTACTAAAGGTCTCAGACGGTTCTGACCGTGAGCCTTCATCCCTAAAATTTGTTCGGTGCTAAGTAACTCTCACAATTGATTTTTATGTTGATAATTTGATTATGGTGGTAATTGATGAGTCCGAAATTTGGACTCATTTGGGGCATTGTTTATATAGATTTAGTGTACTCAAATGCTTAATTTGTGCCATAAACTGATGTTAAAGCCTTGATTTTTGGGTATATGAATTGAGGAGCAAGCAAGGACACTAACAGGCAAAAATGAACTAAACAAACCAAAAAAGTGTAGAAAGGCGAGCCTGATGATCGCCAAGAGCACTTGGCGAACCGCCGGGTGGATATTTTGACCGCCAAAAGTTCCAGTGTGCCAGCCCTGAGGGAAGAAACCAAGTCGGCGATAGAAAAGGGGCAGTCGGCGAATCACCGAGCAGTTTCGTGATGCCAAGAGTGATCGCCCAAAGTTACAGGACTTGAGGATGCTGAAAACCAACGCGAAAAGGCGATAGAAAGAGCAGAGGGTGGTTCGCCGAACCACTCGGCGAACCCGACTTACCTCGCCTAATGGCCCTTTGTGGCTTTTTTTTGGCGACTATAAATTAGATTTTGAACAGTTAACTTGGGAGGCTGAATTAGTCTAGAATAGTTTTCTCTGGAGTTTTTGATAGTTTCTTAGTTGACTTGAAGGCTTTTTGAGACTCAATTTGGAGATTTTGCAAGTGAATTTTGAATTTTCTGCAAATTGAAGTATTGTAAAGGCTTAATTACTCTTACCCAGTTGATGGCTAATCGATTTGGTAACCGTTTTCACTCTTTTATGATGTTTGGCTAAAACCCCAATTCTTGGGGTGTGATCATGTGATTATGGGTTGAATTAGTTAATGGGTATTGTTAATTACTAGTTTAAATGCTATATTGAAGTGGGTTTAATCTTTAGCTGAGGTTTAATTTATGAATTGTAATTACAAATGCAGTTCTATTTTTGTGTTCTTATCTTGCTCGAGAGAGAAGTTTTGGGGCTAAGGCTTGTGATTAATGGTTTGTGGGTATTGGTTTGATTTGGGTTTAGCTCGAGAGAGTGAATCCTAAACCCAATCCTACACATCTTGCTCGGGAGAGAAGATGTATTAAGGTTGTGGGCTATTTTTAATTGCTATGCTTGTTGATGTTCGAGAGAAATCACTTGAAGCGGAATAGTTGTTCGAGAGAAAGCTATTTCACCTATAGTCTAACCTATCCACTGATTTTTAGCTATTTACTAGTAGTTTTAATTACCCATATATCAAAATTTGCCTATAATCGATCACATCCCGAGAATTTCTCTCCTTATTGTTATTTCATCATTGTTTGACTGCGTTGTAATTGATAATTGCAAACCAAAACCCCCCCAATCTGACATTTATCGTCACCCCATTTTAACTTGCTTTTATGTCTCTTTTCGATAATTTCTATTCCTATAGATGATTAGATCACGTTTGTACTTCCTGATTGAATTTGAACACGTACCACTCCCTGTGGATTCGACCCCAACTCATTTGTTGGATTTTATATTACTTAACGATCGTTTACACCTAGAATTGGATGAAATGTGCTTGAAACGTTATTAATCAATAATAATAGTAATATTTAATAGCTCAAGAATACTGAATGCATGACATCAAAATAGTATATACTTTATATAAAATCATCTCAAGCATTTATACCAAAACACTAATTCTAAACTGATCATGAGAATCCTTACATGCTGACTAAAACATGAAAATTTAGGACACATTGTGTTCTGAGGATTCATAGAATATAGTTTAACAAATATACTGAAGATCATGAGAAAATATGTAATAATAGACTGGTAATGAAGAGAAATAAAATTACTTTAAAATTCATGTTAATCATAAGAACCTTAGAATTTATGTAATTTATCATCTGAAAATATAGGGCTTTCTTGGGACTCAATGGGTGAAAGAATGTCCATTGATGAAATTCCACATATCTGGAATGGAATCCCTAACTTGATTTCTTGAACTGGAACTTGAAGCGATAGAACCCTGGTTCTTGCTTGAGAGGACCTTGAGCGTAAGAAATTTAATTTCTGAGTATATGGCATGAATGATGAGGTTTTAATTAATCAAATTCTCATTAATTTTTTTAGAATAGGCTAAAACAATATAGTATAGAGATTAAAAGTGTGGAAAAATACCAAAACGATCCTGAAAGAAAATTGGTATTGACTGGTTTCACGAGGTCATCTATGATTTGTGGATTGATTTATGAACCATAGATTTAGTCCGTAAAAATGAGGATAAAATTTGAGTTTTTAAAATCCATTTTTGAAACCCATTTATGGTTCGTGGTTTCATCCACGGACCGTAAATGTAGTCTATAAAACTCAGAAATTTTTTAAGTTTCAGGACTTTGATCTATGAGCTTGTCTACTATCCATAAATGGGTTTGCGACCCTAGACCGGACTCAAAAATTTCAGACTAAAATCTCTACTTCTGAAGTTGGTCTACGAGCCTCATCTTCGACCCATAGTTTCATCTACAGTCCATAGATGCTGCTCGTAGATCTCAAAATTTTCTACAGACTTAAACTTCTGAACTCCCACAATCTGATTTGAACTTTAGAACTTCTAGAGTGTTATAGCGGGGTTCATCTCACACTTGTCCTCCTTTTGTTAAGTCTCTAAAATTTAGTTTTCAGATAGATGCGGTTCAAGACTCATCTCATGGTCTTTCGTGGAGCTATTTTTGCTCTATTTTAGCTAAGATTTTCTAGCTTTGCATTTCAGTTCATCATATGTGTCTTTTACTGCTTTTTTGACATGAAGCAAACCTAATCATGTCTATTATATCATCACAACATATCATCAATAAGCAAAATGATATTCACAAGATTATACTCAAAACTTAGCTAAATTAGAGATAAACTATAATATTTAAATGTATAAATACACCCGAGATAAAATGCACAACCAACAAGTATAGTCATAACAAGACCACACCAGTAACAAATCGTTCAGTAATACCAAGCTCAATGCATCATGAACCCACACAATTATTAATAAAGTTTATACACATTGTAAGAGACTTATTTATACCAATAGCCATGACCTGCAAGGAACTAGCTTCGTCCATATACCATACCTTTGTGGTATCCCACTCTCTATAATAATAATAATAATAATAATAATACATGTATATGTACCAGCGTGGTATCTGATCTTCTGTAATGATAATCTATGTATATGTACACAATTGATACCCGATTCTCTATAATAATAATAATAATAATAATAATATATGTATATGTACCAGCATTGTACCCTTTATAATATAATAATTATATATGATATTACATACATACCAACGTGGTACCCAATCCATCAATGTCTTTCAAGCACTCCATCTACATCATCAAGTCAAACATGTCAGAAAACCAATCAACGAGCATTTATCTTAAGAGTATACATGAATCTAAGTCAATTCTAACTCCAATTAATTATAACCTACCTCAACCTAAAAGTCTAAATACAAGTTATTCCATCAGAGCCTTTTCTATCTTGAAGCTTCAGTTCATTTATGGTCTAAAAGATATAAATATCACACATACAATAGTTCATTCAATAATTCTAAGTCTTAGGGCTAAACCCCATTGATTTAATTTGTTCGTAGCCTAAATTCTCAAGTTAGAGTTTTTCACCCATCAAATTTTCCAAATTTTCCATAATCCACGTTAGAGTGAAGAATTTATACGCTAGAAAGTAAAATATAACAACATAGAATCAATGCAACACATGTTTAGAGAAAACCATAAGGATCATTCATAAACTTTGGGTCTAGTTCTAAGATTTTCCACTCAAAAAATATATGAATTTAGTAAAATAAAATCAGTAGTAGAACAGAGGAGTGGAAGAACCCTAGCAGGTGAAAAATCGTCTTTCTCAAGCTTAGGGATAAGTGTTTAGATGTTGGGAGGAAAATAAATGTCTAAAAATATGATTTGTGCATGAAACACTGCCGAAGGCCGCTACAACGATCCTACCTGCTGTGTCGGGTTATAATTTAATGTAGCAATTTGATCTAATGATCACTATTTTGGATGAGGGTTTAATAGAAATATTATTAAACTATATTTATTCTACTATTGTAGTATTCAATAATTAAAGACGATCAAGAGATATGATTTCCTAGATATCAGAATTAAATCATAAATCACATAATTCATTACTCTACTCATTTATGTGTGTCTACTGTACAAATTGATGAATCTATGTCTTCAAGTCTCTCTATCCAATTAGAAGAATTTCATCCTAAGTCTTTCAAATACTTGGGTGTGTATTAATTTTTTTGTCACATAGGTCTCATATTAGCTTTTCTATCTCTAGATCAAGCTATTAGATGGGGCTAGTAATATGTAATCACTGTTAATGGTTCTCTTTTCTAATTTTACCTTTTTTAATCAAATAAATTTATAAAACATACGAGTTTCTACTGTTTACAATCATTAAAAAAAACCATCTTTACGAAAGAACCTTAATATACAATGACCTACACCTTCATGCGAAAGATTTATTATCCTTATCCTTTTTCTGAGTCTAATAATTTCAGTTATGATATTAACTACTTATAACTATCTGTGAAGAATAAAGTAAATGTAGAAATTAAAAAATATTGCAATAAGAAAACCCATATAAACCTTTAAATTAATTGGAGTACTTGTGAAATTCTCCGTTGTTCATGCAAAAGTAACAATTAGAAAAGTAGTAAAGTAAATCCTAGTAATATCTTCACAAAATAATAAACAAAGATATCACAAAATAATAAACAAAATAATTGACATATCACTGAGAACAACACCTAATTACGCCTTTATAAATTCTAAAGATAGCAATGATTGAAATTTTCTTGCCTTGTTACAAGTTCTCTCAAGTCGCTCAAAATCGACATGCTCAATCTTTCTAATCTAACTAATCCACATTTCAACATAGTCAATTATTACAAAAATAGGTCTACCCCAAAAAATCCTATCTCCAATATAAATCATGTAGATAACTCCCTTTACCAAATTAACTTTACCCATTCACTTAAGGTTTCCATGAATCACATGTCCATTAATTATATCACGCCAATCATCTAAAATTTGAATCTAGCTTATTACGACCTCAAAATCACCATGAAATTTATCACAACATCAGGGCAAAAATATTTGTAGACTTCTTTCTCCAAGTATATTTAAACAATTACGCCTTATTTGATTAATATATGATAATATCACTATAATCTGAGCACGACCCAAGTAATCACATCATTCTGAAATTAAGTCTCATTTTCTGAAGATGAACCCTTAACTTTTCAAAAATAAAAACAAATACCTTATTTTTATTTTTTCGAATATCATATACCATTTCTAATTACTTTTATCACTAGGTAATTTGTCCGCGCGTCGCGCGGTCATAAATAATAATTGCATTAAACTTGCAAATAATCCTTTACTAATATCCATACATTAAAAATAATGAAAAAATAGGTTCATAAAAAAATTATTAGCAATATTCCAACATGAATTTGATTATTTGTCATTATCACATAACTCAAGAACCTCTAATGAATGAATTATTCAGAAAATAATAAATCATTGGTTCTTTAATCAACATTAAAAGGAAAATAAAGAAGAAAATAAAAATATATATACAAAGACATTTCGTAAGAAAAAGAACACATTTAAGTTACATGTATTATACAATTGTGATATATGTCTCAGGAAAAAAATCAAAAAATTGTTAACAGATTCAAAAAAGAAATTATGCTTGAACATGAAAGCAATTATAACTTTTGAACTTGCATAATGAATTTCTTCAATTGATAAGTGAGAAACTTCATATATATGTAAAAATAGATAATATGTAAGCTTATATATATAGTACTTTTAAGTCATAGAATTTTATATAGAATATCAAAACATGAATTCTTGAAACCGAGTACAATACTTATTTTGTGCAAAATGAATATACCTACTATATGTGTATACGTTCAATATAACCGGAGACAATAATTTTGCAGAAACATAAACAACATAGTTTAAAACATGTACTCAAAAGCAACAATTAATATCATAAGCATAAATTAATGACTGAAAAACACATACCAAATAGAATGAAATAGAAAGGAAAAAATCGAGTCCACTAAATGCACAGTGTCCCCTTAAGAAAATTATTCCCCTCTAATACCTGAGGTTTAAAGAATAAGATCCTCGCAGGATGGAACAATTTTATTCACCAACGTATTGATACAAAAATAATGGTGTCAGTAAGCCACTAAACAGGAGCAAAGTACACAAATGTTTAATTGTGCAGAAGAAGAAAAAGAAGAAGTTCAGAATTTTCGTTGTTTTAAAATGAGAGAAAATCCCTCTATTTATAGACAAGAAATGGTAGTGTGAACAAATTATTATTGTGCCTTATCGTAAAGGTCACAACTCTTTGGAAGAGTCACAATCCTTCGGAAAGGTCACAACCTTTCATAAAAGTCGCAACTCTTCATAAAAGTCTCAACTTTTCATAAAAGACACAACTTTTCATAAAAGTCACAACTTTTAATGAAAGAGGAAGACTAGTTTTGGAAATAAATAAATTAAAAAGGAAATCCTAGTTTGTGGAGGCGCCACGTAGGCGGGCCTAGGGTTCTCTATTTTATATATATATGATTATAAATAAAAAAATCCTTCAAATCTACTCGAGGAATGTTTCAAAATAGCACAAGACTTTACATAAAAAATGAACCAACCATGAGAATCGTAATAAACTGTAAATCCTGAGCACTTGGAAGTCTTTCACGCCTCACTCAAATTTTCAAATTGAAAGAACTTCTAAATTAGTTGTTGTAACACCCCGAAAATTTCTAAGTTAAGACTCGAACCATTCTTCATTTACTTGTAGGGTCATATGGGGTGATTCTTAAATTACAGATATGTGTAAAAGTAAATTCTTTAGTGTGAAAATGATTTTGGATATCAATTAAGGTCACTAGAAACTCCTAGCACAAAGCAGAGTTGAAAGTTTCCTTATCAATTTAGTTTTGATGTAAGATTCAACTTGGGTCAACTTCAAATGACCATATCTCTTATAATATAAAGAGTTACGTAGGCCATAACCTTTCAAATTAAAGGTATTTGAATCTTCTTTCCAACGCCACTAATTTCGCAAAATCCAAGGTTTGAGTAAAAAGTTATGACCATTTTAGTAACCTGATACAGTGCAGTGACGAATTAGCCGACGGGAAAACATTAAAAAGGGTCTTTCTTGTTTTTTTACCTCTAAGAAAACCCTAAATGAATTTGTTGACTAATTAAAGACCCAAAACAACCAGGTTTTCATCTCTTAATACATCATTCTCTTCTCTCTCAAACCCTAAGACAAAACACTAAGGAAAAATAAAAGTAGAAGACTTTATTCAAGATTCTTTCGATCTTTTTCAAGATTCTTCTTCAAGGTAAGTTTTTCTCCAAGATATCCATTCTTTTCAACTCAAATTCCCCTATACAATTATGAATCATTAATGAAAATCATAATTCTTGGCCATAGAGTTTCAAGAAACTAATAAAAAATCTCAAGAAAGGTTTTCTTGATTTTTTTCTCCTTCAAGCTAGGGTTTCAAGGCTTCTAATCAAGTTCTTCTTCAAGATTCTTCAAGAACCTTGTTCTTCAAGGTATGTAAGGTTATCATAGTGTTGGACTAGTTCTTCCTCGCGCCCTACATCTACTTTCAAATTAGTAAAAGAGTAATATAGGATTATATCCCTAGATTTGAGTATTCTTGAGATAAGTTGATTTGAGTTCTTGAGTTCCTGTTTCTTTTTTTAAATTCTATTCCTAATTATTGAATTGCTATATGTTATGCATTAAAATTCTTGAGTTGATTCATTCATGTCTATATTTCAGCATGAACCCTAAGAATTGAGTATTTTTTTAGAGGAGAAATATCGTTGAGTTATGAGTTTTGAGTTCTTGAGTTCTTGAGTCTTGAGTACTGAGTTTTCTTATTGCTATTAAGATCCCTGAGTTGAATCGTTCATGTCCATAATTCCACATGAACCCTATGATTTGTGTTATAAATTTTGAAAATCTTTTTAAAGCCAACACTTGAGTTCTTAAACTGAGTTTTGAGAAAGTAAAGATGAGTTTTGAGAAAAGAGTTTCTAAAACATGATTAGTATGACAATCGAGTATGTCATCAATGTATGAGCAGCATGGTATCTAGATATACCATCAATGTTTATGCAGTATGACTTCCCGAGTCATCAATGATCATATTACAATATGATTTTGATATGTTTTTGAGAAAAGAATTTTTAAGTATGAGTTGAGTAGGAGTATAAGAGGACTAAGTATTCCCAAAGGTATCATTTTTTACATTGATAAATGAGAAACTTTGATTTCTAAATGAGTTATGATTTCAAAAGATATTTCAAGAGCTATTACCTCTTTTAAGAGGGTAGTTTGAGCAATTATACCAAACTAGAGGAAGAGTTATGTTTTTAAACATATGAGCATGAGGTATATATTATTGGGAGTAGTATTGAGCACCGATATGGGGATGAGTTCAGACAACTCACAATCCTCATAAACTATATATTCCCACATGGGTAAAGGATCATACTTTTTAGATGACTCCTTATTGCTTTCGATCATAGCTTAGTGGATCCACTTAGTTGAGGTGTTCTATACCCCGACAAGGTATATGACAGTTCTGGCAGCGTGGTCGAGACGTTGTATCATCATGTAGCTCATAGTGATGGTTGTCGGTTAGCGAATCTCCCAATAGAGTTAAAGTATTTTTTTTTATATAACTTACTATGTTGAGTTCAAAGATTAGAACTTATTTTGTAAAGCTTTAAATGATTTAAATCCTTTATTTCTTTACATTCAGCTTGAGTACATTGTTATCTATTGCAGTCCTTTCTTTCAATTTTTTGTTATTCATCTATATTACATGCTCGTACATTCAATCTACTGATGTCATTCGACCTGCATCTTTTAATGATGCAGATACAGGTTCTTAGGATCCTCAACAAGAGTCTGTTGAGATTACTTTATCCGGTTGTCAGCTTTCGAGTGAGGTCTCCTTGCTTTCGGAGAACTCCAATCTTATGAGTTGTTAATATTAGTAGCATTTTGAGTAGTCATGGGTCTTGTTCCGACACTCGTCTATATATAGTAGAGGCTTCATAGATAGACAATTTTGGAGAGTCTTTCAGTTTTAGATATTTTATTTAAAACTTATGTTTCATACTCAGTATATTCAATGAAGTTTTGAGATTCAGTAAACTGTTTATAAACATTTATTTCAAGTTAATGCTTATATATGCTTGAGTTAGTCTTCCACTTGTAGTCCGCCAGAATGAGGGCTCGCTTGGGGATAAACAATGGTTCTCGAGTGGCGGCCACGTCCAGGGTGTAGGCTCGGGTCGTGACAAACTTGGTATCAGAGCACAGAGTTCAAGTATCCTAGGATGTCTATGAAGTCGTGTCAGTAGGATCTTATTTATGGTTATGAGGGCCCCACTTCTATAAATGAGGAACTACAGATATTTTAGAAAAGTTTCAAATTTTCATACTCTAAATCGTGCAATAGAACTATGTCATAAGGAACTTATTCTAAATCGTGCGTTCTTATATCCATTCGACTACCCCTCATACTCAAGGTAGTTGAAAAGAAAAGCCAGATCTTTATCGATGATTTACTCTCAGCAAAAGTCTTGAGAAAGTCACGAGACTACAGAGGGGCTTAAGAGAAGACTATGAGTGAGCTTAAGTGTTGAGATTCTAAAGAATGCACTCTTATTCATATGAATCGTGCGTTCGAGCTAAAAACGAGATGTATTCCCAGACTCTTTTCTCTAAATCTTGTTTCAGATGAGACCCTTATGTGAAAGTGTGTTTTGGAGCTTGGGTAGTATTTTCACCCGAAAAGATAATATGAATTATGAGATTATAAGCAGTAGTAGTAAGAATGCCCAAAGTTAGAAGAATGCATGCAGAGGTTCAGTAATCTAAGAAAAGGAGATAGTGATGAGGCAAATTATGTTATTGCAGTCATGCACCCAGTAAATTATTAATGAGAAGTTTTCCCTTATGGGTAGACTAAGAAGTGATGAGTTTGTGAAGATTTCATGATAGGAGGTAGAGTAAGAGTTACTAGTTAGGATGAGTTAGAGTATACTTTAACTAGAAAAAAGTTTATGATGATGTGTCATTGTGTTAGTAACCAAGTGTAGGTGTTGAATAAAAGAGTACATTATTCATGAGGTGATAGCTCTAAGCTAGGCTTATGATCTTTAAGGGAAAGCCCATAATATTCAAAGGGTTATATAACTAATTAGGAAATGATGAATAGTGAATGAGTAAATAGTACTTAAGTCGTGAAAATGAATGTGATGATAATTCGTAAGTATGTAGACAAAGAGATAAAGATTGACCACTTGTCGTGAAATTTTAGTGGGCGAGTGTTTCTAAAATTTTATCTAGTAGTTGTAAGTTGGTATGGTAAGCGAGCAATTATATTGATATTCGTGTTTAGTAATAGATACTAGGCTTGAATTTGAGATGAGTGTCGTGGTAAAAAGATGGCAACATGAGGGTGATAATGTTAGTTTTGAGATCTGATCTGGTAGACTTTACATAGAGTAGATGAGAAACTAAGATGTTAGCTGCAATGAATATGAGTTGTACAAGAGTGAGATTCTGACTTTTAGATGAGAGAAATGAAGTATGACTAAGTCACTAGATTAACAAGAGTTTTAAGAGGTGTACCCGAAATCGTATGTAGTCAGATGAGGTTCTAATTAAGTTAATGATTTTTCATGTGTGCCTAGATAGTATATTGGAGCTTTCAATGTGGAATAGGCCGATGTAAGTATTATTTTTTCCCTTAAGAGTCAGATTAAGTGGCCTTATAAGGCAATGAGAAGAGGTTTAAGAGAAGTATCTTAGAAATAGGTCTTAGAATGAGTCTTAGTACCTGCATATGGAGAGTTCCGTAGCTATGAGACAAGTCTTTCCCGAGTATTAAAGGGAATGTAGACCAATTTATAGATGAGGGAATAGATCCATAGTTTTCAAGTGTTAGATTTATACCTAAGGGGGAGATGATAAGATGAGAAACCAAGTCAAGTGTTGAGGATGAGATAGTGATGTTTTCCGAATGAGTTTTAGAGGTACATCAATCCATTCATATTCTAGCATATTCCTCAAAGTTCAGTCATTTCAACATCATGATGATGTTTCTTATATCAGAATTGTGTTCATGAACTATGCTCATACACTTCGGAGAGATTCACATCTATGCTCAGTTTTCAGAATGAGGGGCAAAGACTTTAGCCCATTGATATTAATCTTACACCATAAAGTTATGGATATCAGTCCCATGCTATGAACCTATTCATATAAGCATTCATGTCTCATAGTATGTTCAGTCTAACAAGTTCATGATTTACTCTCAATGGCTAGCAACATAATGTTATGGCATGCATATTCTTATATCAGAATTGTCGAATGAATCGTGCTTATGATATTTCGCCCTAAAGTCCTTTCAGTAATCCTTTTTAGTTTTGGAGAGTGGTGATGTTGATAGTAGTTGTGTGATGATGGAGGAGAGGATTTCTATTTCTTATTGTGATAGTGATGGTGTGTTTATTCCATCTAAGGTTATGAATGTGGAGGAAGAAGGAGATAAAGTTTAACAATGAGTACTAAGTCAGCTTTCTGGTGGTAATGCATGAAAGTTCAGTTGGTAGAGATGATGAGAGGATGAGAAGTTCTTAGAAAGTGGTTTAGTAGGAGTCTATGGAGTGGTTAAGGTTCTAAGCTTGAATTTGGTGTTGTTAACATATGGATAATGCGTGATACATTAGGTGTTTCGTGATATGAGCTCAAGGTTAGCTGAATGTAGCGGTAAGGAGTAGTGTTCTTGGGATGAGATTTACTACAGAGGTATAGAACCCGAATCTTGTGATTTAGATTAGAATAATCACCCTATGTTAAGTAAATTGTGATTCTGATTTAGACTTGAATATAATAAGAGTAACCCCTTTCCATTCTAAGACCAGTCGTCATTCGAGGACGAATGATCCCAAGGGAGAGATATTGTAACACCCCAAAAATTTCTAAGTTAAGACTCGAACCATTCTTCATTTACTTGTAGGGTCATATGGGGTGATTCTTAAATTTACCATATGTGTAAAAGTAAATTCTTTAGTGTGGGAATGATTTTGGATATGAATTAAGGTCACTAAAAACTCCTAGCACAAAGTAGAGTTGAAAGTTTCTTTATCGATTTAGTTTTGATGTAAAATTCTACTTGGGTCAACTTCAAACGACCATATCTCTTAGAATATAAAGAGTTACGTGACCCATAACCTATGAAATTAAATGTATTTGAATCTTCTTTCCAACGCCACCAATTTCGCAAAATCCAAGAATTGAGTAAAAAGTTATGACTATTTTAGTAACCTGATACAGTGTAGTGACAAATTAGCTGACGGGAAAATATTAAAAAGGGTACTTTTTATCTTTTTACCTCTAAGAAAACCGTACATGAATTTGTTGACTAATTAAAGACCCAAAACAATCAGATTTTTATCTCTTAATACATCATTCTCTTCTCTCTCAAACCCTAAGACAACCCTAAGGAAAAATCAAAGTAGAAGACTTTATTCAAGATTCTTTCAATCTTTTTCAAGATTCTTCTTCAAGGTAAGTTTTTCTCCAAGAATTCCATTATTTTCAACTCAAATTCCCCTATACAATTATGAATCATTAATGGAAATCATAATTCTTGGCCATAGAGTTTCAAGAAACTAATTAAAAATCTCAAGAAAGGTTTCTTGGATTTTTTCTCCTTCAAGCTAGGGTTTCAAGGCTTCTAATCAAGTTCTTCTTCAAGATTCTTCAAGAACCTTGTTCTTCAAGGTATGTAAGGTTATCATAGTGTTGGACTAGTTTGTCCTCATGCCCTACATCTACTTTCAAATTAGTAAAAGAGTAATCTAGGATTCTATCCCTAGATTTGAGTATTCTTGAGATAAGTTGATTTGAGTTCTTGAGTTCCTGTTTCTTTTTTTTAAAATTCTATTCCTAATTATTGAATTGCTATATGTTATGCATTAAAATTCTTGAGTTGATTCATTCATGTCTATATTTCATCATGAACCCTATGAATTGAGTATTTTTTTGAGAGGAGAAATATCGTTGAGTTATGAGTTTCGAGTTCTTGAGTTATTGAGTCTTGAGTTCTGAGTATTGAGTTTCCTTATTGCTATTAAGATCCCTGAGTTGAGTCGTTCATGTCCATAATTTTACATCAACCCTATGATTTGTGTTATAAATTTTGAAAAGTTTTTTAAAGCCAACACTTGAGTTCTTAAACTGAGTTTTGAGAAAGTAAAGATGAGTTTTGAGAAAAGAGTTTCTAAAACATGATTAGTATGACAATCGAGTATGCCATCAATGTATGAGCAGT